>OX589604.1:23486407-23622428 GCA_951329385.1 Polia nebulosa
ATTGTACTATGTGTTGTGCGTGTAAAGTAACCAACTTTGACTATACAGTGACCCCTAGCATGTCGGCAGGATGCCCTAGAAGAGTCACCTTCTTCTAATCAATAGTTGGTATGTAGGATACGCTGAGGATATTCTCCAACAGCACTCCCGTTAGTCAGGACTGGTCACAAACACAAGTGTCTCCGAGGAGTTTAGCACAAGTGAATGCTACCAGCTTATGAGGGTTCAGATGTGAACCTTGGGTAATGTTACTGTCTGTAGGATGGGGTGGTTATGTTTTGTTTTGAGTTTTGTAAGTAAGTATTGCACCATGTACTGATTGAATATGTGTGTTGTAAAATAATAATAATAAAATAGTTTGTCGGGTAAAATCTTGTTAGGTAGTATGGAAATTGGAACCTGTAAGAAATGTTAATAAATTAAAATGCTTGATTTTTATTGGAATGATGGAA
The DNA here is from genome assembly GCA_951329385.1 of Polia nebulosa. Taxonomy (NCBI): domain Eukaryota; kingdom Metazoa; phylum Arthropoda; class Insecta; order Lepidoptera; family Noctuidae; genus Polia; species Polia nebulosa. The sequence continues at coordinate 23,486,860 of OX589604.1, forward strand.
TTGATGTAGTCAAAAGGGGCCGCAATTTTTTTGGGAAGACTAGTTCCTTTTGGAATTTTGAGAAATAAAATAACAATATCTTAAAACAATAAATAACACTAAACGACACAAAATTATAAAAAATAAAAAAAATCTTTCAGATGAGATGGGCTTCACTCGACAGACGGGGTCGAGACTTATCCAGAACAGCTTCAAGACCAGAGCTTATCCTGCTGATGCTGATGGCTCCGGGTTCTGGTATGGGCTGGGCTGGGTTCGATCACGTTGAGGCGGTTGCTGGGCTCTTGGATGGGATGGGCTGGGTTCGATCACGTTGAGGGCGCCAGTGTCACGTACGGAGGTCGGTGTCACGTTGCAGAGGAGGTCGTATGAGTGACACGCAGAGGAGGACGTAGGAGTGACACGCAGAGGAGACGTAGAGAGGAGTTAAATGAATAATAACACACGACGAGTTAACACATTATATTTGTTATTTACAACAGTGGGCTTTATTTATATTACGAACACATACACTGACTAGTTACGTAGGTAATAAAATTGCATTAATGCATAATTCCAGGAAACTGGTAACTGACACTTGAAGAGTCAAAAAATGATAATGAGGAGCTTCTACTAGCTCGGCTGCAGAATTAGAACTGATTTTTAATATTAAAACAGAGACATGATAGAGAAAACTAAGTAATTTATGAATTTGAAATTAAAAAAGGTAGCATAGAACGTAATTTTGGAAGAGGTCAAAAAATAAACAAGGCTTTAACACTGCCTTGTTACAACCATTTACACAGTTCACTAACGCACAGGGCATTCGAATTCCTTGAGTCAATTCTTTAAAATCTAAAATTGCCTCGCCATTAGTTAAATTCACGGGCAATTTTACCCTTAACTCACTACGTGGCGGTAAAATATAAGTATCTTTTAGCGCTGAAGAATAAACAAAAGGTATGTCAGTATTCCTTGTACATAAAGTGAGTGTTTGGTAATCAATTTTTGCATCTAACTGCTTTAATAAATTACTGCCTAACAAACCGTCATAGTTATTGTCAACATCGTAAACGTAAAAATTATGACCTTCAGAGTTTTTAAATATTTTGGGTAAAGGAGTTAAAACGTATCATGCTCCGCAGCAGAACCACTTTGACTACATTTTGTAAAAATTACAGGATAGAATGTAGATAATGTCTATATTTTTGTAGCTAAATATCAAAAATTGTATATTGTTAGTTCCTTGGAAAATCTCAATTCAAAGTGGTCATGCTACAGAGCATACTCTCCAGCAGAACCACTTTAAAATAACGGTTATTTCGCGCTGATTATGCTCAGGTCATAATATAAACAAATGTATATTTATTGTATATCAAGATAACATCAACAATTTTAGATAAATACGTAGTGATTTTTAGTAACATGTAAATGTTTTATCGGAATGCGCCTGCCATGAATTTCTTAGCAAATAACACGATTAATATATATTATGACGGCGCTTTTGTGTTTAGTTTTCAAAAGACATTAGAGATGGCGTTAGTGGTTTAGAGTGACATGAGTCACGTGACTGGCCACGACACTGACGCAACACTGGCTGGTGGAAGAAAATGGATTCAAAAGCTATAAGTGTTCAAGTGTATAACCATATTTTTGTACATGAGTAACATAATCCCCTCACGCGTGGGGGGGTATTATTATTACGTAATTGCGCGTTTTTACGTAAATCACCAAAAAAAATAATAAAATAAAACTTTTTCGGGATTTTTCTAGAAAAACAAAGTTATAGAAACAAAAATTTTCGGACAAAAAAATTCGTACAAACGTGTGTACAAAACGAAATTTAATCATTAATTAAACGAATTTCAAACCTCTTCTTTTGTTTCTTTATGTGTCTTGTTATGTCATTATCAAAGTAAGCACACTGAGCTGATTTTATTTCACCAGATAAGTATTCAGTGTGTTTCATAATAAATTCATCTACCCGTAATAAACCACTCTTTGTACAGAATAACAACTGTTTAACATTCTTAAAATAACTTTCTACATTACTACTGCTGGCTGCATCATTTGTTTCCTTGTAGAAAGGTAACATTAAATTAGTCCAAAGGGGAAGTCTGTAAAATAGTTTTTGCAAGCTGTCAACAAAACTCGGGAAATAATAAATATTTTCGTATATCGTCTCTTCGCTAAGGTCAGCATATAACTTTTCATTTTGTATCAAAGTATTGAACCAGTACGGTGCACCATCGTTGTAACATGTCACGTCATCATCTTCAAGAACTGATTCTGCATGGTTCGGCAAGGTGTTTATTTCATCGTCCATTATTTTTGAAATGTGTCTCATATCTAATAATTTTTCTGTAGCCTCTTCACATTTAGTTTTTCGCCATTTTTTGTATGTCGATCATATCTGTTTACAGCCACTATAACTAAATTCCGAAAGGCAAAAAGGCTGCCCCGCCAACTGACGAAAAATCCCGGAATGCGCCATCGTGCTGGTTGGCGACCAGACGAGAGGGCCCGATGGACATTCCCGGGGGGGCTCGGGCGTCCCCGCAGTCTCCAGACTAGTCCCCCAATGATACCGTCCTGTCAGTGCGTGCCTGAAGGTAGCCAGCATGGAACCTCATTTCACTTCCTTCTCCTCTCCTTCCTTCACTCTTCACATTTATGATAAAAGGAACTAAAAAGAAAAAAGCTGTACAGCGGCAGCACTCCCTCTCACACAAAGTGCACCTATCTAACATTCGAGGTCTGCACTCAAATCTCGCCGCAGTCCACCACCACCTAGAGACTGAGAAACCAGCTCTCTTATTCCTTTCGGAGACGCAGATCGGATGTCCGTCTGACGTGGCGTACCTATCTTACCCAGGGTTTACCCTGGAGCACAATTTTAAGCCACGCGCTGGTATATGCATGTACGCCCGAGACGACATCTGCTATCGGCGTCTCCGTAACCTTGAGGACTCCAGGTTCTCAACTCTTTGGGTCCTAGTGGACACAGGCCTAGATAAAATTGTCTACGCCTGTGTCTACCGTTCGCACAGCGGTGATCTGGAGACAACTGGGCTCACACAACACCTGAGTAAAGCGGCGGATGTGGCTCAGCAACGGTACCCTTCTGCCCAATTGGTGTTACTGGGGGACTTCAACGCCCACCATCAGGAGTGGCTCTTCCCATACCAGTGCACAGACCATGCTGGACAAGAGACGTATAAGCTAGCGCTGGCGTTAAATCTCACCCAGCTGGTCCAGGGGGCAACGAGGGTGCCGGATGTTGATTCGCACACAGCCAATTGCTTGGACCTTCTGCTGACAACAGATCCAGACCGTTACTCAGTGTCGATTTCTCCACCATTAGGTACTTCCGACCACTGTCTGGTGAAATCTGTATCCGTCTACTCCCCGCCCGATCCTAGCCCTAGAGGCACCAGGCGGGTTTGGCGATACAGGTCAGCAGATTGGGATGGCATGCGATCTTTCTTCGCATGTTATCCTTGGCGGCCCACTTGCTTTTCTTCGACTGATGTTTCGTCGTGCGCGGACGCCGTGACGGATGTGTTGCGGCGGGGAATGGAGTACTACATTCCATTCTCAGACGTAACAATGTCTGGCGGGGCTCGACCATGGTTTGGTGCCGAGTGCAATCGCGCTGATGCGCTTAAACACGCGGCCTACCTGGCATGGGTCGACGCTCGGACGCGTAAAGCGAGTGATGTGAGTCAGAAGAAGAGAGCCTTCAACAGGGCTGCCAAGTTCTGCAAGAAGGTGTTGCGGAAGGCTCGGTTTGACCACATTGGCCGAATTGGGAACAAACTTGCTTCTTACCCAGCTGGTAGTAAGGCGTTTTGGTCCCTGGCTAAGTCGGTTGAATCGAACTTCTGCCGCCCCTCACTACCTCCACTGCTGAAACCCGACGGGTCGCTGGCCCACTCCGCTGAGGAGAAAGCAACCTTGTTTGCCTCTCTGTTTGCGGAATCTTCGCGTCTAGATCCTGGTGGCGCGAGGCCCCCTGGTACTCTCGGTGGATGCGAGTCGATTATGTCAGACATTCGCATTCATCAGAAGGATGTCCGGAGGGTACTGCGTAACCTGGACGTGAACAAGGCTAGTGGTCCCGACGGGATACCGGCAATTGTACTGAGGACTTGTGCGCCTGAGTTGTCTCCGATCTTGACACGCCTATATCGCCTTTCGTTTGAGACTGGAAAAGTGCCGATGGCTTGGAAGCAAGCTAACGTGCAACCCGTACCCAAGAAGGGTAGTCGAGCTGACCCAGCAAATTATAGGCCCATCTCGGTAACTTCCGTTCTCTGTAAGAGTATGGAACGTATACTGAATGGTAAGCTCCTAGCATACCTAGAAGCTAACGATATCCTAAGTGACCGACAATACGGCTTCCGCCGAAATCGGTCAACAGGAGATCTTCTAGCGTATGCCATTCACATCTGGAGTGAGGCCATCGACAAACAAGGGGAAGCCCTTGCGGTCTCCCTTGATATCTCGAAGGCCTTCGGCCGGGTCTGGCACGACAGCTTAATTGGCAAGCTTCCTTCCTTCGGTCTGCCCGCTGGATTGTGTGATTGGATAGCAGATTTCCTGAGGGATCGGTCTATCCGAGTAGTCATAGATGGCTGCTCGTCCGGACTGCTGGCTATTAATGCCGGTGTTCCTCAGGGGTCGGTGCTCTCGGCAACATTGTTTTTGCTGCATATTAACGATCTGCTAAAACCCGGTACCTTTGGGTATGCAGACGACAGCACTGTTGCCGAGAGATACGTGCCAGACGCACGAGTTAGTGGGTCTCAGGTCCGGTCTCTCCGCGAGGCTATGGTTGGGCGCTTGAACTTGTCCTTGCAGGCTGTCTCAGAATGGGGCGATGCCAATCTGGTTAAGTTCAATGCTGCTAAGACCCAGGCGTGTCTTTTTTCTGCTAAAAGGAGCCAATTTCACCCGGCTCCATCTTTCCGAGGTGTAACCGTGCCGATAACCGACCGACTTGATCTTCTTGGTGTTACTTTAACATCTACTCTCAATTTTGGTCCCTTCATAGAGGCTAAGGCTCAAGTGGCTGCCAAAAAGTTGGGGGTCCTCGCAAAGGTGAGACGATACTTCACGCCGGAACAGCTGCTCCAACTCTACCAAGCGCAAGTCCGATCGTGTATGGAGTACTGCTCTCATCTTTGGGACGGATCTGAAAGATACCAGCTTGATGCCCTTGAGTCAATTGAGAAACGAGCCAAGAGGATCATCGGCAATGATAGACTCGTTGAGTCAAAACTCCAAAGTCTTGAACATAGACACCGAGTTGCTAGCCTGTCGGTTTTCTATCGATTACATTTTGGGGAGTGTGCGACGGAATTGCATGATTTGATTCCGCCAAGCCCGTTTCATCTAAGGACCACAAGACGTACGGCGAAGTGCCACCGGTTCATGGTGGACATCCCATCCATACGCACAAAGCGTTTTGAGAAAACATTCATTGCACGTACAGCTAGAGAGTGGAATTCTCTACCGGAGTCTGTGTTTCCTGTAAGATACAACCTGGGAGTCTTTAAGTCAAGAGTGAATAGGTTACTTCTAGGCAAGCGTGCTCCATCTTCGACCACATCATCGCTTACCATCAGGTGAGATAGTGGTCAAACGCGAGCCTATCAAACATAAAAAAAAAAAAAAAAAAAAAAAAAATTAATATCTCTTTAACTTCTACATAATTTGTGCAACTTTTTAAATGTAACAAAATCATGACATAAAACTTTTTCACGCGGAGATCTACAAATTTAAAACATTCCAGTCCATATAATGTTTTTATAAAATGAGAAGAGTCTAAGCGCATAAAACAAGCAGGAATTTCGTGTGTTTGTTGTTCAAGGATCTTAAAGCAATGGCATACATATTGTCTAGTTGTAGCGAATGTTGTAAATGATTTCACACATGCTCCTATTAAAGCACTAGAGTCATCTGTAATAATTTCTTTTGGTTTGATCATATTTTCGGCCCACATTTTTAACCACATATAAATATTATCCATTTTTTGGGTTGCAGATATCATCTGAGTCAATGGTATTGATGTATTTTTGAGTTTCAAAACTGCGATATACAAAAATAGGTGTTTTGAATGATATTGTTGGTTAGATAAATTTGTAGGTGGATATATTTTCTTGAACAAGGATCCTGTGACATCAATACTTATAGCTGTGTAATGTGCTTTTGAAAACTTTTGATAAAAATTCCGTTGCAATTCAGTCCAGTAATAGACAAAGAAGGGGTGTAAGGACACATTACGGATCACTGTATTGAAGGGAGGGGTACAACTCATAACCCACAAAGCAAGAACCACAATTTTGTGAAAATATTTGGAAGTGTTAGTCCTGTTTCTTATATTTTGGAAAGTTTTTAGAGTGGGAACAAATGGAGGTTCTATTGTATCCTCATCTGTAAATTTACTATTTACCAGTTTATTTCTGACAACAACAGGATATTGATTTTCTAGTTCAGATGCAAATTTTGTTTATTGAAATTTGTTATTCGAACTTTTATAGGGTCATGTAGCAATCGAGGATTTACATTAATTATTAAGCAATGAGCGATAACAACAGAGTCTTTTCTTTCAGTACTAACTGTAATTTTTCCTTCGCATTGTTTGCAATATCCTGTGAATTTGACGGTATAATTATCACTCGCTGTATTGTTTTTAAAAATCCATGTGCATCGATTTGACGTATAATTCCAAATATACTCTCTCATATAATCCGTCCATTTATTTATCGGCATTCGTTTCATATTACGATATTTAACGTTTGATTTATTTTTATTGTTTCTCGCATAACAATAAGATTGTGGCTTAATGTGTTCCCATTTTTCTAAACTTATTTCAAAAGAAGCAAAGTCTTTGTCGTTATCATTACTACAAGTGCTATTGTCACTACTTCTATCATCAATATTAGAATGGCCACTACTACTGCTTTGACTGGAATTGTCTTGAACTCTCATCTGTTTCTTCTGGTTTCTTTCTTCATTTACATTTCCAGCGCCGAAAAAAAATTTGAAATTCCTTTTAGCCGAGAAATACAGAGCATATGCAGACATTCGCGAACACAATGTTTTACTTAAGTCTTTATAAATCACACTGCACGAAGACGGTAGCTCAGATTCACATTTAAAATATTCCTGATATTGAATAAAAACACTTTTTTGTTCTTCCAAACTCACAGATAGTCTCTTTCCACGCTTCATGGTATGGTTTTTGCAGATCACATACAACAAATCAACTGGTCTACGTATTTATTTTTTCATAATATAAAAAAAAATTAGGTAAATGTATTCTTTAATAATACTTACCTACCCTCTTTAGATCATCAAAAAATAAATAAGTAATAATGTAAAACGTGAATCAGATTAATTATTTACTATGACATATGCATTACAGGAAAATAATACTTGTTCAAACAGATATAGAGAAGTACGTATAAACGTAAAATACCTACTTACTACGCCAGTGAAACGTCCAGGGAAAAAATAAAAAAGCTTTCTAGGAAATATACGAGATGGCAGTGTATTAAATTCATCGTCTTTTGATGGGTAGCAGCCTGTGTGCAAGTATAGAGATAAACGATATTAAAAATTAATTATTAATTAATTGTAAATTTTATTACCTGTGAACATCTTTACGCGCGAAACCGCCACATCCGTCAACATCCGCGCTGTTTCCCGCCATTGACATGTTTACGACTTTGTTTACATAAAACGGATCGCTGACGCTTCTATTGGTGCGAGGCACTTGAAGTATTTTTTTGTGGGTTGTTGAATAAACAGACCTTATAATAAAATGTAAACAATACTTGTGTTACGAGAGTTGAATTCTAATCAAATGCTGTTATAAACGATTTGGCGGGAATAGTGTCTGTTCACGTGAAAAGTTGGTTTCTGATAAAACCACTGTATCAATCTACACGAAATTTTGCATGTTACACTATGAATAGACAAGTAAACTAATAACATTGTTTTTTTTGTACAGTCCGATAAAATATTTTCCTATTATTCATACTCAAACTTCATATTACGGAAACGAAACAAAGTAACTGCTTTTTCAAATTGCGTTTCTGCGTTTGCGTTGCGTTTTGTGTTGCGTTTTTTTTCTAATACTATGTAATAACTACCTTTGAATAAATACATACCCTCAAACTTTGAATAACACATACAAGCTCACAACATTCACGCTCACAATAACAATACGAATAAAATCGGCTGACCTTGATAAAAATGTTATTACGTAATATTTCTTCAAAATATTTATCTAAACCGATGTTATTACGACGTAATAATAACACAGCAATAAATATTTTTAGGAATCAGAAGCGGAAATATTTAAAAAAAAACAACACGGTACACAAAACCTTAAATACGTTTATTTATTTTGATACACGTTTTCAAATTATTACAACCGTTATTCACAAACAAGGAATCAAATTATAACCGCTAAATAGACATAAATCACCACTGCTATAACTAATAGAATTAATGTCTAACTACCTGGTTTTCACAATCGAATATGACAACAATAGAAAATATAAAACTTACAGCCCTTTGAGCGATGTTGCCGCCACGAGTGCCACCCGAAAAGTGACCGAAACATGGCGCGCGCGCTCCTTTTATACTAGAGACGAAATCGTCACAAGTTTCTTCCTAACACGGCTTCTCCTGACACCAAGTCGTCCTCGACTTGAATGTTCTGCGATTCGTCATCAACAGGATCATTTTGCTGCGTCACAGCTCCTACTTCTACATCAAGATAAGGCATGGAAAGTCCTACCGCCACAGGTTCGTTATTTTCGGATTGATCTAAACCGCTGTCGGCATTATCAGTTTCATCATCTGAAAGTTTACACAACGATTATCATATGAAAAACTGGTACTATGAAACTCAAGATAATAATTCAGTGTGACAAGAGTATAGGATGGTTAGCGTCCCAGCCAGCCTATACTATTGCCGAATACTTTACCACAGCGACTAACGCTGTCTAGGCGACAAACGCCAACGTTGGGCGACACACGCCTTTGAGGAGGGACACACCCACATGTTGGGCGACACACGCCTTTGAGGAGGGAACACACCCACATGTTGGGCGACACACGCCTTTGAGGAGGGAACACACCCACATGTTGGGCGACACACGCCTTTGAGGAGGAACATGTCACATTCACATGTTAGGCGACACACGCCGTTCAGGGGAACACATCCCAGCACTGATCTATTATGGAAACCAGGCATGATAACAGTGGTTGCAAGTATACTCACTCTCAAAAAAGACAGCACACGTCTCAGGGCACCATTCTCCTTTCCATGGTACCATGTATTGGGAGGCCGCTTGGGTAGTTTTCCCGCGACCCCCACTGAGCAGTTTAAGTTCATACCGACCCTTAGGCAGAACTTTAGTTACTTTGTAAGGCCCTCGCATTCCAGGGTCTAGTTTCCCCGTTGATTGTGAGTACTTTATCACAAAAGCGAGATCGTCGACCTTGTATTCACGTGGCGGGCGTCTGGACCGGTTAACTGAGGCATCCTGCTCATCTTGATTTTTCTGCAGTAGTTCACTGGCACGGCTTCGACGTACCTCCCGCAAAGCTTCTCTGTTAGTGTCTGGAGTATCTGAGGCTAGATCCCGCACCAGCGAGCGTATGACTGGGGTAGAGGCGTCAGTGCCGATCATTAAATTAATCGGTGACGTTTGAGTAGTCTTTTGTTTGCTGATATTCAACACTAATTGTAGCTTCCAAAGCGTAGTTGACCACAATGCTTTCTTGTGTCCAACTTCAATGCGAAGCATGTTGAGTACGGTTCTTATGTAGCGCTCTACTTGACCGTTTGAGCTATGCATTTCAGGGGTGATATAATGTAGGTCAGAACCAAGTTCAGAGATCCACTGAACAAAGTCCGTTGATTCGAACATTCTACCCCTGTCAGTGACTAGCATTTTAGGAACGCCAAATAGAGAAACGGCCTGGGATATTACACGTTTTAATTCGCCGGTATCCTGGCGGTAAATTGGATAAAGGAGGCAAAATTTTGTAAAGGCGTCGACCAATACTAAGACAAATTTGTAGCCCTCCGATTCAGGTAATGGTCCCAGGGCATCGACATGTATGGTATCGAATGGTGTATTAGGTTTTGGCCACGATGAAATATTCTGTAGTGGGGCTCGGGGAACTCGCTTTTTAGAAATACAGACTAAACAATGCGAAATGTATTTAGCAACGAATTGACGGAGGCCGGGAAACCAAAAATGTTTTAGAATAAGGTGCAAGGTTTTATCTGCACCAATATGCTCATGCTCGTCATGAAAGATCCGTAGTAAGCTCAGTCGATGGCCCTTGGGTATGAAGCAGAGAAAACGCGGTTCTTCGCCGACTGCTGTGTATTTGTAATACAACAGATCGTTTCTTATGCAGTAGCGATTAGGATCGAGCTGCCCTTCAGAGAGTTTTTGTATTAAATCTCTTGTTTCATGATCCGCAGCTTGTGCTATTTGTGCCCAGTTACGAGGTTTTGAAATTTGATTAACCGAGATAACAGGGTTTCGACTGAGATAATCGGCATGTGGTAGCATAGCTCCTTTTCGATATTCAATGGAAAAGTGGAAATCTTGTAGGTAAATCCACCAACGGGCGACGCGAGGGAGCAGATCTTTCTTGCGTTCAGTGGATTTGAGAGCATTGCAGTCTGTGACGACCTTGAACTGCAAGCCCACCAAATAATGGCGGAAATGCTGCAAAGCCTTCACGACCGCTAATGTCTCCAACTCATAGCTATGATATTTGCTCTCTGCTCCTTGCGTGACTTTGCTAAAGTATGCCACCACATGCCTACCACCATCAGCGTGCGTCTGCAAGAGTACGGCTCCATAGCCAGCGGAACTTGCGTCTGTGTGCACTTCGGTGGGGAATTCAGGCTTAAATATTGTAAGGACAGGCTCGCTAGTTAAGCAGCGTATCAAGTCTTGACGAACCTGTTCCTGCTCTTCACCCCAACGAAACTCAACCCCCTTTCTGGTTAAATGTGCGATGCACGCGGTCTTTGTTGCATACCCTTTAATATACTTGCGAAAATATCCAGCAAGTCCTAGTAATTGACGAACTTGTCTGACGTTCCCGGGTACCGGTGAGTGTTTTAAAGCCTCTATTTTACGCGGGCTCGGCCGCACCTGACCAAAGCTTACTACTCTACCTAAGTACTCGACTTCCGTTGTTAAGAAAGAACATTTCTTCAAATTTATTGAGAAGCCTGCTTTAGTCAGTGTTTGTAAAACACTTCTGAGTAGAGATATACCATCTTCTACTGTATTACTCAGAAGGAGCACATCATCAATATAGACTAAAGCGTCTCCAGCGTCAATAAATTGACGAAGGGTTTTATTGATAATCCGCTGGTAAACGATCGGAGAGTTCGTCAAACCATATGGCATTTTCAGGTATTCATAGTGCCCTTCTGGTGTGACGAACCCTGTCACGTGTATAGAGCCTTCTTTAATTCGAATTTGGTGGAATCCTGTTGCCATATCTAAGCTAGTGAAGAAGGTGTAACGTCCTAACCGATCGATGTGGTCGTCTATTAAAGGCAGAGGATATCTCTCCTTCTCAGTAACACGGTTAAGTGCTCTATAGTCAACACACATTCGGTCAGTCCCGTCTTTCTTCTTTACAAGAATTATGGGACTGGCGTACTCCGATCGTGATTCTCTGATTATACCTTTGTCTAGCAAATCGTTAATTATTTCGCGAACTTTAAGTTTTTCGTTATAAGATAGTTTGTATGGTCGATATACAATAGGGGAAGTGCTAGTGAGGTTAATTTCCATTTCACCAGTGGTGACAGTACTGGTTGCGGTACCAGAGATGAGAAAGTCCGAGAAACTATGAACCACGGACATCAAAGAATCGCGCGAAGCACCTTGTAACGGGGTGTTAACTAAAGTTTTATCAAAGTTTTGAACTACATTAGCTTGGATGTGAGTATCATCAGTTCGCGTGATGTACTGTCTATCTTTTGTACGAACGTACATGACGCCATCACGGTTAAGGACGTCAGTTCCAATTACGATTGAAGTATTCATGCATGAACTTGGTACTATAACTAAATCTGTCTCTATGGAAATGTCGCTAAGCTCTATGGTTACCGTCACAAAAGACGAAACTATAATTTCCCGTTCACTTATACCCTTTAAGACACAGTGTGTCGGTTTCACTTGGCAAGAAAGGTGCTTTACAACATCTGAAGAAATCAGCGATACGTTTAGAGCTCCGCTATCTATGAGTACGTCCATAGGAATGCCTTGAACTACGGCTGTAATGATGTCTCTTTTATTGCTTGCGTGATCTGCGCATAAATTAACACTTCGCTGATTTCTAGACTCCGATCGATTCTTTGCAAAGCACGTTTCCTCAGTGTGTCCTGTTTTCTTGCAAAATGAACACTGTGTTCCGGCCTTAGCAGTGTTTTTATCTTGTGTACCAGACTTGGCAACAGAAGTACTAGATGGTTCTGTACGGGGCTTTTTAGGGCAGTTACGACCTAAATGTCCGCGCTGACTGCATATGTAGCACTTGATTCCGCGGTCCGAGGTTGAGTTCGGAGGCGTGTGTTTCTTAGTCAATCCGCCACGAGATTCTGGCTTGGCGCGATTCGGTTTTACATAAATTGAAAGAAACGAGACTAAATCTTCGGTTGCCAAGTTTGCATTTGCCGCGGCTGCCCTTATTTGTGGGCTATCGATACCGCGTATAACAATGAGGGTTCGCAATTCATCGGTGAGACCCTTAACGATTCGTAAACGTAACAATGTACGCCGGGCGTACTCTGCGTATGTAGTGAATTTGTCGGATGTCGTGTTCATCGTTTCAAATAGAATATTTGCATAATCTAACTTCCGAGGGCAAAGGGGTTTAAATTCAAGCTTAAAGTTTGACCAACAGCGGTCATTGGTGACCCATTCATTTAGCCAAACTTTAGCATCGCCATTGAGGCAGGAAGCTACTCGCGATAAACACTCGTAGTCGCCCCAACCATTCGCGGTTACTGCACGGTCTACTTCATCACACCACACATCGATGTCATTTATGTTTGGATCGAAGTTAGAAACATAGTAACTATGTGACCTCGTAGGCTGCAAAGATCTAATAGCTTCCGCAAGCATGGTTACAGTCGATGAGTTCTCTGAACCGCGAGCAGTTGGTTCGTTTGTAGAAGTGGTTATTGAAATGCCCTCGGAATTGTCTGTACGTACTCGTTGCGGAACATCGCTCAAGTCTACGGGGCTACGAGGACGTGAAATGATTTCACGAACCGGATTTTCAAGACTAGCTACAGTATGATTATTGCTTTGTGGGGCTTCCAAAACATTAGACGCGGCAATCACATTTGTACTGGCGCGTTCGATAGCACTAAGCCTCGTCATGATGTTGCCCAAGGTGTTTTGTAATGAGCTGTCATCATTTGACGCAATAGGTGGGTACCTAGTTCGCGAGGGGGTTCTGCGCGAGTGTGTCAACATTGATCTGGACCTAGAACGTTGGTAGTCACGAGCATCACGGCGACGATAATAAGAACTATCCTTTGAATTATCGCGTTCACGACGACGCCGACGGCTCTGCCGTGATCTATGACGTGAGCTACGCACGGTTTCACTACTAGTAGATCTACCTCGCGGACCGTCTCGCGAACGGTTATGAGAACGGTGGCGGTCATGCCTTTTAGGCATATCGTATCACAAATTTAAACGAAAACACGGAATAAAATGACAACACTAAAATAAAAAAGTAAACTTTGAGGGTAGAAAAACAATTATAATTTTGTTCCTTGTGTGCTTTCGCTTTAGTGGGCTTTTAAGTTCTTTATCCCACTTCTGATTTTAGGAATCAGAAGCGGAAATATTTAAAAAAAAACAACACGGTACACAAAACCTTAAATACGTTTATTTATTTTGATACACGTTTTCAAATTATTACAACCGTTATTCACAAACAAGGAATCAAATTATAACCGCTAAATAGACATAAATCACCACTGCTATAACTAATAGAATTAATGTCTAACTACCTGGTTTTCACAATCGAATATGACAACAATAGAAAATATAAAACTTACAGCCCTTTGAGCGATGTTGCCGCCACGAGTGCCACCCGAAAAGTGACCGAAACATGGCGCGCGCGCTCCTTTTATACTAGAGACGAAATCGTCACAAGTTTCTTCCTAACAATATAATACTCAACATAACACATAAACAAACACAAAACTGTTTAAAACACACAATTCTAGCAAAATTTCGTCCGCCATTCACAAACGTAAACATGTTACTAAAAACTTTTTTTATTTTTTTTCGAAACAGTATTTGTCTATGGAAATGTTTGTAAAACTACTATACTATCACTCTCCGAGTATGTAAAAATTTCCACAGGAATATGACCTTTAGTTAATTAGTAATAGAGGTTGAAACCGCGCTAGTCGGATCGGCACACTGGGGCCTATTGGATGTTGACAGGTATACAATTTATTAATGTATTTATCGTAAAGACATATACATATACTCGTATATTAATCGTGTTATTTGCTAAGAAATTCATGGCAGGCGCATTCCGATAAAACATTTACATGTTACTAAAAATCACTAAGTATTTATCTAAAATTGTTGATGTTATCTTGATATACAATAAATATACATTTGTTTATATTATGACCTGAGCATAATCAGCGCGAAATAACCGTTATTTTAAAGTGGTTCTGCTGGAGAGTATGCTCTGTAGCATGACCACTTTGAATTGAGATTTTCCAAGGAACTAACAATATACAATTTTTGATATTTAGCTACAAAAATATAGACATTATCTACATTCTATCCTGTAATTTTTACATAATGTAGTCAAAGTGGTTCTGCTGCGGAGCATGACACGTTAAAACAACTTTTGTATGCATACTAACACCATGAGTACTGACTACTTCAAAAGGCTCTTTGTAGATAGCATTTTTAAAATACTGATAAGCGACACGCCGACCTATAAATTATCTAGAACTGCCAGAGTCTAACATAAAAACTGCATTACCTAGCTCTGGAATTACAATGTAAGGCAAAGAACGATAATTAGTACAATTTAAAACTATTTTTTCTCTGCATGAGGCTCTCAGGTAAAAATTCTCAATTTGTTCAGTCTCATAGGACGTGCCTGCTTGCATCGATTATCGTACGTCATAAGTGGGTCATTATCCGTATAATTTACGCGTCTAGAGTTTGCAGTTCGCATGGTTTTTTTTTTTTTTGGGGGGTGGCAAATCATCCTATGACTTCTTCCGCTCTAGGGTGGAGCGGAAGGGCGTGTCAGACTCTTACTGACTAAAATCCACCCCTGTTCCTCCCTGCCCTGAGTGCCCAGGGGCGAGGTAACTCTTTCAAATTTATCCTCAACCCCCGGACAGGCATCGGCCGTGGCAGGCCCCGTCCCTATTGCTGACAACTCTTTGAGGCGCGCGTGGAACACTACGCGCCGTCGACTCTCGGGCCTGGTGCTGATCGGACGGCGAGTTACCCACTACTCGCCGTCCGCAGGCCCGGGTCTACGGTGGCCGGAGATCGTCTCGCGGCCCCTGGCGTCTCCTGCGGCGGCTGCGGCTGGGGGCGCTAGGGCGACTCGGCTGTTGTTGAGTCTCCCTAACGTATGCCGCCTCCCTCTTCGCGAGCATTACTGCTTCGCAGAAGGAGGAGACGGCCTCCCATTCCCTCTCGCTCCGTACCATGGCCTGAACCAGGGCACGGCGCGAGAGGTCGCTGCCGCCTATCGCATCCACGAGGACACGGCGGTGCTCTGCCCAAGCGGGGCAAACCTCCACCGTATGCTCCACCGTCAGTTCGCATGGTGACATCGGTGTTTGAGCCTGAGTTTGCCGACGTTGCATTATGCACCGATGACGTCCGCGGCGCGGCCTGCTGATTTGGCCACGGCGATGACCTACTTTGTTGTGGCGACTGATTTTGAGCATTATTTTGATTTCTAAAAGAATTTCTATATTGAATTGAATTATTTGGAGAATTCGTTTGAGTACTATTTCCTGTTGAACTATTTTGTACAGGTGTACTACGCTGTTTTTGTGGGTTGGGTGAACATTGGGAATTGCCATTATTGTTGGAAGATTTTCCTGGCGGTGTGTCTAGTGTGGTCACGTTCCTTAATCGTACCAATCTAACTAAATAAGGAGGTAAATTATATAGAAAAACATTCAATGACGAATTAGTATAAATATGCTGTTTGGCTTGACGTAAATTCACATCGTCTACGGTTTCAATTATTTTTGCAATCAAGATACTACGCAAGTTTTGAATCCTGTGACAGAAATCTAAATAACTTTCGTTATAATTTAGTTTCATAGACTCCAACTCTAATACTAAACAATCTTCGGTTCTAGGGTCACCAAAATGTTGTGCCAATAATGTTTTCAACTCCAACCAAGTACGAATGTTATCCCGTTCCCCTACTAGGTTCGCGGCTTCCCCTGTTAATCTACTAGTAAGAACGTGAAATAGATATTCGTTTTGTACTTCTCCCCCCTGGAATGTATTTATAATATATTCACATTTCTTTATAAAAAGTGGGAGCTGCCTAGAATCGCCACTAAACTCTGGAATAATTTTTGCCATTGTTGACGGAACCTGCACGATTTGATCTATTTTGAAAGAAAGGAAATACAGAGAGAGGGTGAAACTAAAACACTAAATATCTAACTAAAGTTAATCTTATTACGCCAGTTATATCGTAATAAAATAAGATAATGTTATCACGGTATTGCTCAACCCCCAATAACACAACACATACAATTAAAACAAAGAGAAAAGTGATAAGGAAAACAGAGAGGATAGTGAAAAAGTTTTACTCAAAGTCCTGTAGTTACTCCCATCTCCTCCTTGTGACTACTATCGAATACTGCGCCAGCCGTTGTGCCTGGTACTCGTACTTAATAGATTTGTTTGTTTGGGAATCTCCGTTGAACTGTAGATACAGACGTCCAGCTGTGCTTGTGGAGTTGTATACGTTGCAAACTGACTACAGAGATCCTACCGGCTGCGCCAATTAAGTGATCGACACTTGAGTCGTTTAAAAAAAAACTTTATTTAGACAAGCAGTGTAACAGTAATTAAGATAGTAATGATTATTCTAAACATGTATTTATATTTAATTATTGCTAAGTTAACAATATTCTTATAGACTACTTATTTGCTACTTTGAGGTGGAAGGAGATTTGCTGATGAAGCGAATAGAGTTAGGGTCGTCACACTTAACTCACGCGCGAGAGCAGTCACCGCTGCAATCAGCTGTTAGACGCGGTCTCGTATCGTACAGAGCACGGCTCGCAAGCCTGCTCGGCCGGGCACCACGTGCCGTTTTTGGTGTACCTAAAGGGCAGGATTCTCAGAATCGACCTATTTTTGATTCAACATTAAACAATCAAATATTCTCTGTTCAGATCTGATAAAAATATATGTTGTAGTTTAATAAACATTCTTGGTTATTCTAAATAATAATAATAAATAATAAAATTGTTTATTTTTGTCCTCCACAATATTATTCTTAATTGAAAGCCTTATTTCTAAAGTGACATAAAGGTGGGACATTATATTGTGGGAGACTGGTGCCTAAACTAGGCTCAAGGCCTGTATTTCAGGTCACCAGGACTCCTCCATTTAAATTTAACAAATTATGTTATGTACTCGTACATGTTAACATTTAAGCAAAAAGTTTTTTTTTTTTTTTTTTTTTCAGTTAGTATTGTTAGTATAAGGATAGGAGTACGGTTGAGTGTGTACTGCGAGTGTGTGTAGTTTGTGTAGTTAGAGAAGTGTGTGCAGTGGTTGTGTGTGTGAGGGGGGGGGAGGGGGGGGGTCGTGGAGGTTGTGTGTGTCTGTTATTTTATTTTTGGATCGTAGCATATTTGCATACTGATGCTTACGTTAAAACTGTCAATAAGTTTTCAGTGTCATTGTAATTTAGTTCCTGAAGCCAACTAAATAGTTTCATTTTGCACTTTATCTTATTGAGTTCATATAAAGATATGATCCTATTTACTTTATTGTAGAGATACCGACCGAGGTGATAAAAAAAACGTTTTGCAAAAGAAGTTGAAGGCGAAATATGGTAGTTGACAACAGGATTAAATCTTCTCTTAGCTCGAGGGAGTGATGGATTGTAGGTTAGTAGTCTATGTTGTTTCAGGATGGTTTGTTGAATAAACAGTTGACGCACCGTCAAGACTTTCGCTTTTTGGTATAGTAGTGCTGTAGGGTGACGATAAGGTAAGGACAAGGACACCTTGAGAATGGCTCTCTGTGCTCTTTCCAGTTTCAGGAGGGTACTTTTTGGAGCACCACCCCAGGAGGTAATGCAGTATGTAACTAAGGACTGAGCAAGAGCATAGTATACCATTTTTTTTATTTTGTCGTCAGTCACGTTTCTTATGGTCTTAAAAACATATATCAGTTTTCTCAGTCGGTTACTTAAGGTGTTGATATGTTCCTGGAATTTGAGTGTGCTGTCTATAGTTAAACCAAGGTATTTAACGCAACCGGCCTTGTTAATTTGAATACACGTGCATGTAGTGGAGTGAGGAGATGCACACGTGTGGGCTATGATAGTGTTCGGCATCATGGATGGAGTCTGTGTATGCTGTGTTATGGAAAAGGTGACGTAGTTAGTTTTTTCTACATTTAGAGTGAGAACATTGTCACGCAGCCAGTTCGATACAATATTAAAACCTGACTGGGCGCATTCAAAGACCTCACTCCAGGTGTTTGCAGTGAATAAGAGGGCTGTATCATCCGCGAAAGTTATGACCTTGCCTTTCGGGAGAGTGAGCATACCCAGTTCGTTTATATATATGACAAAGAGTGTCGGACCGAGCACGCTGCCTTGTGGCACACCGTAATTAACTTGGCAATCGTCACTGACACTCTCTCCTATTTTGACGCTTTGGGTACGCCCATCCAGATAATCCTCAAAAATTGCAAGTTGGATTCCTCTTATTCCGAGCCGTTCCATCTTCCTTATTAAGATGGGAACAGAGACCGTGTCAAACGCTTTCGCAAGATCTAAAAAGATCCCCAAGACTTTTTTGCCGCCATCCAAGTTAGTGACGATATGATTGGTGAGGTCATGAACCGCATCTGAGGTTGATTTGCCGGCCCTGAATCCATACTGAGATGGCGAGATAAGATTATATTTTTCCAAGTAATCCACGAGGCGTTTATTCAATATGCGTTCTAGAATCTTGGAGATGGCTGGTAGCACGGCTATGGGTCTGTAATTATTGACACGGTTTCTGTCCCCACTCTTGAAGATCGGGTGAATGATGGACTTTTTGAAGACCTTTGGAAATTTACCAGTACTGATGGCAAGGTTGCAAATGTAGGTTATAGGTTGAACAAGTGACGCCAGATGTCTTTTGAGAAAGGTGGAAGATATTCGGTCCCAACCTGAGGCACATTCATTTCGTAGAGACAGTATTAGTTGCGTAACTTCAGCTTCGTCTGTTGGCATCAGCACCATGGATTGCGAGCTGCTACTCGGATTGTCACTAATTGAAACCATCGTCTGATTACCCATTTTCTCGGCAAGGTTTTTACCAATATTTGCGAAGAAACTATTTACGTCGTTAACAGATTGCTTTGGTGTTGATGATATGGATAGTAATTCTCGCGGATTGTCTTTCTTTTTGGTCCTATTTGATATATCATTTATAGCTGTCCATAGCAGTTTAGCGTTGTTACTAGCGTCTTTTATTTCTTTTTTCTCGTGTTCGGTTTTGGCTTTTTTAAGTAATTTATCACAGTAATTTCTGTATCTCGTGAACGAAGTTTTTAAGATGTGGTTTTCAGGGTCCGTTTTTAACTTTTTGTGTAAATTATCTTTATGCCGAATGCATCGCAAAAGACCAGTGGTGACCCACGGCTTTACAATCCGTTTACGGTTTGGAACTTTTACTGTTTCAGAATGTGTCTCTATTAACTGAGTAATGAGTGTTATCAATATTTCAGCTGCCCTATGTGGATCTGTTGACGTGTATATAGCTCCAAAATCAAGTTTTTTCAGGTCCGCATCGAGCTGCTCATGATTGGTCCGAACGACCGATTTTGTTGTAACTTGTTTCGGAGGTTTTTTTGCAAGGAATAATAACACAGTATCATGGTCTGTGAGTGAGGAGTGGGCTACTAGAGTAAAGGCAGGACGGGTTGTCTTCAAGATAAAATGATCCAGGCAAGCAGATTGTCGTGTGGGTAATACATGTGCTGGTAGAAGGCCATGTGAGGCCAGAACATTTAGATAACTCTCCTTGGCTGGATCGTGACACTGGTCATGGATATTTATATTTATGTCACCAGTTATTATAATATTTTTATACTTCGCGATTTTAGTAAGGGCAGCGTCAAGAGAGTTGATAAAATTGTTTACGTCCCTAAACCCTGGTGGACGATATATTGCCAACAATATGGTGCTGCAATCGATCCGTACCTGAAGACAATTTGCTTCCATAAGGACTAATTCCTCCACAGCGACTTTAAGATTTTCGTTCACATAAACAACAACTCCCTCATTTTGAGTAAGATTATTATCGGTCTTAAAGTAATTGTATCCTGATAGATTCGGGATATATTGAGTACAGGGTAGCCAAGATTCCGTCAGAGTGATAATATCCCAGCTAACCTTAGTTCTTGAGAGTAAGGTGTGAAGCCCTGTTATGTTTTTGGTTATGCTTCTGATGTTTTGGTTAAGAATTGTGAGCGACTGATTGGGTGTGAAGTTAGCCGGAATACAACCATCCAGATCACATGTAGCAGAGTCAGAGATGGAGACTGAGTCTATGTTGTCTGTATTATTCTGTGGGGTATTGAATTTTATTTAAGGAAATTCTAATGGTGACTATTCTAATAGGGTAGTTTTCCATTATATGCTTAGAGATAAATATTAAAAAATTACAAACAATTATGGCATGTTTCCTGTTATTTAAAAAAATAATATAAAAAAATACCACATAACTAATGTTCGCTAGTCGTGCACGAAACATCTGAGAACTGCAAAATAGATTTAAAATTTGTATTAAATATGTTACATATGCGTGTATTATGTATGTGTATATTTTGTAAAAGTGTATATTATGTTGTATTACATTGAAATAGTAAAGTGTTGCGTCAGTTGTTGGTGATATAGTGTGTGCGAGGGCTAGGTTTATTGCTGTGTGATGAGATAGTAAATGAACTTTGATAGGTGAGTTGTTAGTATTATTTGTTAAAAACATATTCTTGAACAAGTTTAACAAAGAGATAAGAAAAGTTGTATGTATTGAATTGCACAATTCGAAGATGTTCAGTAGTCATTTTTGTTTCCGTAGTTTTGTAAGATCTTCTTCAGTTTTTATCTGGCGACTGGGCATCCCTTCCTTTTCTCGGACGTATACCTTTCCATTTGCAATCCAACATTGTTCGTAGGAGCTGCTTTTGAGAAACTCTCTGGCGAGGTAGTGAAGGCGTTTTGTCATTGTTGTGAGGGCTTCAGCGACAAATATGGGTTTTTCGGGTCCTATAAATTGCAGGTGGGTAGTATTGAGACGGTTCGATTTGTTGTCCTTATTAAAAGTTCTAGTCGACTTCAGGAACTGGTCTCTGATTGTCGAAGACGAGAATTCGACAAGAATAGTGCCTAGGGAATCTTTTTTAGCCAGTGAACGAAATATGGTTTTTATGTCTTTGTTTTCGATTGGTTGATTTATGACTTCACCCAATTTTTGCACTGTGTTAGAGAGCGTGTCTCGGTTTTCTGAGACTGACTTGGGGATATTTCTTATTTCTATAGATGCTGATTTTAGGTTTTTTTCTAGAAAGTCTACCTTAAGCTCCAGTGATTTTATCAGTTTGTTATTGTTGTTGCATTTAGATTGAAGTTGGCTTATTTCTAATACAGCGTCATCGTATTTATCAGATAAAAACTGTACGGACTTTCTTATTTCTTCGTTCTGTGTTTGTATCTCCGAGTTTTGAGTACTGATCAAAGTATTTTGAGTTTTGATATTTTCAAGGGCCGAGTGTAGGGAATCTATTTTAAGGTTTTGCTGCGCTTGTTGGGAAACCATCTGTGAGAACATGGCTTTCATTTCCATAATCATGGTTTCCATTCGATGGAGATCTGAGTCGTCACCACGCTTTCGTTTCCTTTGGGTAATATTTTCATTAGTGCCGGAACCCGTGGTTAAATCCGGTTCGGACTTATGTAGTGGTGAAGGTGAAGCTTTTGGGGGCGAGCGTCTAATCATTATAATTCAACAGAACAAAACACTCCAATAGAAACCATTTGTATCAGATTGTTTACAGAATAAAACTGTTATAGACCGATTTAATAGTGTGCAATGTTAGTAGGTACTAATGAGCAGTAATGAGTCACTTCCCTCAATAAGTAGATAGTCCTTCTACGCTTCGCTGTGAGCCCGCAACGGCACGCCGCAGGCGCTGCTTATCCTCGTGAATCTTCGGGTGTCCGAACGTTGACGAACGGACGCCGTCAGACGTTGTCCTTGTAGTGGCGAAATGCACGAAGGCCGGTCGTTGACCCCGGCCCGTCGCTCAGCTGACTCGTTGATACGATGACTCACACTCCTCGCAACAGTGATTTAAATTTTTTTTTTTCAACCGATTTATGTTAATACTGTGTTTATTTGGAGACCTCTTGATCTAGAGGATAACTGATTCGCGCACTAGATAGCTTTTAGGCTTAGCTACAGTATCGTATATAGTTTAGGTCGGGGAAATTGTTTTAAGTTACTTTAAAGGAATCATTTGTACGAGCACACAGTGGGTACGTGTTGTCGCGCGCAAGCCCGCGGGTAGTTCCCCCAAAAAAAAAAAATTCTACGATTCAAAACACGATATTTACAACTTCACTCGATCATGAAAAATCGCGAAAACAGCGAAATTATAAATCGTTTTTCAAGTCGTACTTGAAGTAGACTGAACTTTTACTCCCAAAAAAATGACAAAAAATAGGCAATAAGGCTTAAAACGATATTCTACGATTAAATTTTCTCTAAACAGTTTATTATTTTAACAAAATATTATTACATTTATTATAAAACAAAGCGGCCTGTGCGCTTCGCTTCAGTAGCCCGCCGGGCGTCACCGAGGTAGGACCTGTGTCGCTTTTACCGGCTCGCTACGTTTCCCCGCTAATCGATCAAAATATACATTTATATTTATAGCGTGGCCGAGCTCTCCGGAACTATTGGTACCTAAATATCTTACCCTACATTATTTTCTAAGTTGTTTATTTTATTATAGTTTTGAACTCGCACTTGAGAATTTTGTTTGATAGTGTATGGAGACCTATGTGACTGATGATGTGACCGACCTGATGGTGGATTCAGAAGGTAGGTATAGGATCTCATTGACGGCACTTCGTAGAACCATCGTGTTTGGACTCATTTGAAAGAGTTCATGGGGACCTTGGTGACTGATGATGTGACCGACCTGATGGTGGACTCCGAAGGTGGGTATAGGATCTCATTGACGGCACTACGTTAAACCATCGTGTTTGGACTAATTTCAAAGAGTTTATGGGGACTTTGGTTACTGATGATGTGACCGACCTGATGGTGGACTACGAAGGTGGGTATAGGATCTTATTGCGGCACTACGTAGAACCCTCGTGTTTGGACTCATTTGAAAGAGTTCATGGAGACCTTTGTCACGGTACGGAGGAGTGTCACGTTGCAGAGGAGGTCGTAGGAGTGACACGCAGAGGAGGACGTAGGAGTGACACGCAGAGGAGGAGAGGACGTAGAGTAGGAGGACCGTAGATGACGAGTTGGATGAAGGAATAACACACAAGTTAACACGTATATTTTGTTATTTACAAAAGTAGGCTTGAATATAAGAAGCACTTATTAATAGTACGAACACATACACTGTGACTAGGTACGTTATTAAATTATATTATTGCTAGAAACTGCCTGATTATGAAAGCTGAACTTTAATTCTTACAAACTGGTAACTGTCATTTATTTAATAAAAGGAAAAAATTACAATGATGAATAGGAGCTTCGTCTAGCTCGGCTGCTCAATCTGAACTGATTTTTTATATAACACGATGGTTTAACGTAGTCCCGTCAATGAGATCCTATACCCACCTTCGGAGTCCACCATCAGGTCGGTCACATCATCAGTCATCAAGGTCCCCATGAACTCTTTCAAATGAGTCCTAATACGATGGTTCTACGTGGTGCTGTCAATGAGATCCTATACTTACCCTCGGAGTCCACCATCAGGTAGGTCACATCACCAGTCACAAAGTTCTCTATAAGCTCTTTCAAATAAGTCCCAACACGATAGTTTTACGTAGAGCCGTTAATGAGATACTACACCTACCTTCTAAGTCTACCATCAGGTCGGTCACATCATCAGTCACTAAGGTCTCCATGAACTCTTTCAAATGACTCTAAACACGATGGTTCTACATAGTGCCGTCAATGAGATCCTATACCCACCTACAGAGTCCACCATCAGGTAGGTCACATCATCAGTCACAAAGTTCTCCATGAGCTCAATCAAATGAGTCCAAACACTATAGTACTACCAAACACCGTCAATGAGATACTGTACCTACCTTCGGAGTCCACCATCAGGTACACAAAAAAACGAAAAACAGACAAAAATAAACTAACATAAACTCCATAAGACAAAGATAACCTACTGTTACAATTTTATACTGGGACGTAAACTTTTTGCACAGTGGGGTCAGGGAGTTCATTTGAAATACGCGTTCGCGCGACTTGCTGCGCGGGGACTGAGGTAACGCTAAATGCCTACTGCGCTCGAATATCCTAGCCCTAAGCAGTGTAGGTAATGTTTCGGTTGTTGCTAAATAAAAACGCGCGCGCCGTGACATTAAAAGTAGGCTCGATCTATCAACTGATAGTCTGACCTCGAGAAAGGGCAAATGTACTAGTAGTAGCGTCTCACGCTCCCCCGCCGCCCGCACCGCTCCCTTTGCCTCAGTGCTAACAGCTGATCGCGGCGGTCACTGCCGTCACGCGCGCGCGAATTTCAAACGGTTGTTATTGTGAAAAAAGTGAATACGTTTTAAAAAAAAAATGTTACTTTGGAAAAGTTGTTTGTAATCATGAGTACAATCGCGTGTTTAACTATTGGCCACTAATTACCAGTCACCCTTTATTGAAAACGGGTTGTAAACAAGTAAAATTTTGGAAAAATAAAACCTTTTTTTTTCGTTTTTAATTCAAACGTTATTGTCCGTAAAACCATGAACTGAATTAATATGATCATAGTAAT
Source organism: Polia nebulosa (assembly GCA_951329385.1). Classification (NCBI taxonomy): domain Eukaryota; kingdom Metazoa; phylum Arthropoda; class Insecta; order Lepidoptera; family Noctuidae; genus Polia; species Polia nebulosa. The sequence goes on from OX589604.1 coordinate 23,512,206, forward strand.
ATACATAAAGTCTCCTTCTAAGTCCACATGTTATAACGGACGACTACGGAACCCTGGTTTTTTTTCTTTCCCATTTTTACCGGACTGCCCAAAAGGAAATGTTTTTCAAGACCATGTACGTATGTTTGTTGGTATGTCTATTTCTTTGGCACGCCCTGTAGCCTAAACAGCTGGATGGATATTAACTGATTTTAACAAATGAGGTATCACTCGATTGGTTTAGGCTTAATGAATTTTGAAAAAAGAAACAAAATGGCGCCCGCACTTAGGTCCCTGTAGTGATCGTTTTATTTTGTGACATGGTCATGAGGGATATCAAAATAAAGGGCTCGTAGATGCGATTTCAGAAATATCATTTAATAATAATAATAATTAATTTAATTATTATTATTATTTTTATTAATTACTTTTTTATTTTATTTTTTTTATTTGAATTTGATTGATTGCCACTTACAGGGTGTAGCGGAAAGGTGTGGTCATATTTTAAGACCCGGTTCTGCCCATGGAAATAAACAACTTTCCCAACAACAAAAAAAAAAATCAAAAAAAAAATTGAACTTTCCGTACAAAGTCGTCATTAGCTGATCAATATTTGTATGGGAGGTAAAAATTTTTTTTTAGAATTTCCTCGAATTTTCTTGAAGAAAGTTGTTCATATCGATGGGCAGATGCAGTTCTTAAAATATGACCACACCTTTCCGTTACATTCTGTATAAATATAGCATACACATATTGCTATTGACATGCAAAGTATTTCTCGCATGGCAATAACTTTTGCACGTAACATTCTAATCTTAAACTAAATAACGAAGACAACAACCCAAAAACTTTGTACAACGTAATTAGTAGTCTAGGGTGTGACGTAATTATTCTTCAGACGGTGTAAAAAGGTACTTGTTTAATTATAATAGCACCTATTTAGAGACTTTAGAACTCCGTTTAAGACCTTACTCTGAAGAAAATTTCAGTAAGACAAAGAACGAAAGTTTATACAAGACGTAGCATAATAAGCCCTGAAAGCACGTAGGTACTTTAGTTCCTGAATTAAGTAGGTCCTGAATCGGCTTCAGGAGTTTTTAGAAAACTAGCTTTCCACTAGAGTAGCACTCAGCAAGATTATTCATTAAATCTGAACTAAATCCTAAAGAAAAAATATTTTAATACAAACCGTGAGTCCAATGCGATTTCAAATCGGTGACTTATGCATAGATTAGAGAACTAAACCTTATTAACCGACTTCGAAAAAGGAGGAGGTTCTATCTTCGACTGTATGTATGTTTTTTTTTCTTTTTTTTATGTATGCCCACCGATTTCTTTGCCAGTTGTGGACCGATTTTAAAAATTCTTTTTTATCCAAAATAATATACTCCCGATGTGGTCTCATATTTTTATCGAAATTGCTTCAGCGCTTTATGAAAAACTGAACAAAAACGAAAAATACGTATACATAGACAACGTTCTGATTTTCTCCAATTACGAGTATGTTTAAATTCCACGTTCCATGTTATTGGGGTTTTTAGTTCTGGGGTATAACAATTAAAAAGTGAAAACTAAAAAACTTTTTTACAAAAAAAAGGAAATACACTTAAAATTAAAAAATAACTTTAATTTCGGAAGTCGGTTGTTTTTTTGTAAAAAAGTTTTTTTGAGTTTAGTGAATAATCAAAGTGTTTTCATCAATTTTGGTGACCTGAAATACAAGACTTGGGCGTAGTTTAGGCACCAGTCTCCCACAATATAATGTCCCACCTTTATGTCACTTTAGAAATAAGGCTAGCAATTAATAGTCCGGTCAATTTAGACATTCGAAGGTACATAAAGTCCCAAAAAGCTGAAAATCAGTAAAATTGTTCAAAACATAATTATAAACAATGTCTAAAAGTTCCCCATCATTCCCGTGTATGGAAAAAAAATTTTCAGGGTTAAAGGTAAAAAAAAATAGTTTTTCGCGATTTTCAGCAAAACGGTAAATTTTATCATAAAAGTACCCCAGACATAAATTGTAGATCATAAAATTATCTATAAAAATGTATCATTATTTTTTTCTTACGAGCCACTGTTTCTGAGATATAACGATTCAAAAAGTTATAAAAGTTGTTATCGTCATAGAATAGAATAGAATAGTATAATCTTTATTATGTAAACCATATAAATTACAATAAAAATATGAGGAAAACATTACATAGGGTGACACAATGGGCGGCCAGACAGATGAAATAATAATAATATGATAATAATATGATGTGATAATATGAATAGTGTTATCGTTGTCGGCGTATCGTTGTCGGCGTTATCGCTGTACTGGCTGGCTGTATGACTAGTTGCTGAAGAACTTGGAGGAAGTGATGATGATGACGTCACGCTGGAGTAGCTGCACGAAGGCTGCGCTGACGTTCATAGTCGAGGGTCACCAGTGTGGAGGTATGCGGAACAGAGTGTACAATATCAGTACAAAATTCCTTGGAGCCTGTGATACTGATTAAAACGCCGTACCTCAGAGCAAGACAAATTTATTATTTTCTATACCCAAGCTTATACACTCTGCCAGGTAACGAAAACATAGCGCGATCTAATTCGATCCCAATGGCATCTATCTAGTTAGCAGGAATTTTTTAGCTAAATATTACAGACTTATGTTTGTGGGATTACGTTGGGATCGATCACATATTTTACATTGAACATTCCGCCCACCAAAAGGAATATGTTCCTTTTAGTACCACCCACCATGAACAAATTCAGCAACTACAAGAACAATGGACTGTATGATAATTACAAACACTAGGTAGTGGACGGCTTCATGACATAGGAAAGCATATACACACCATATTGGTGGATAAATATGGTTCCGCTCAAAACATGACAAGCACAAATAACTTAACTACTTGACAAGGTAGAATAACAACTTAAACGTATAACATTTTCATAGAATTATTGAGCTCGCTTGAACTCCATCAAAACATAAGTACATAAGTTTAATGAAGCACAAATAATTATAACACGGTATTAACACAATAGTGCAACATAAGAAACATACTAAAACAAACGAGTCTTGGCACAAGATACTCGTACATGCTTAAAATTTCAACAACATGTGACTTACTCAGTAACAGGAAGGAAGCACAATTTTGAAATTGGACGTTTAATCGTAGTGCCCTTACAACGAACAGTGACAACACGCGTGAAGCTATCTTTACCCGGATGCAGCTGTATAATTCTACCATATAACCATTTTGCTGGAGGTAAGTTATCTTCTCTTATTAATACTACATCACCTATTTTATATTCAGGATTACGAACATTCCATTTATGTCTTTGGAAGAATTGTGTTAAATATTCCTGTTTCCATCTACGCCAGAAGTGCTGCACCATACGTTGCACCAATTGCCATCTGCGTAAAGTACTAACTGTGGCATACTCATAATTACTGTAGTCGGGTGGTACTACCAATGGGTGACCCACTAAAAAATGGCCAGGGGTTAAAGGTGCCGGATCTTCTAGATCGTTACTACCCTGCGATAAGGGCCTAGAATTTAGGCATGCCTCAATTTGATAAAGAACTGTGGACAGCTCTTCAAACGTCAAAGTGGAGTCCCCGACGACGCGCCTCAGATGATGTTTTGCACTTTTGACCCCTGCTTCCCACAATCCACCAAAATTTGGAGCGTGGGGAGGAATAAAGTGCCATTCGGTTTAAGAGTTTGCAAGAGCAGCTGCAATGTTGCTAAACATTGAATTCTCTTGTTTGAAAAGGTAACTCCTTGGCAGCGCCCACAAAATTTGTGCCATTATCGCTTCAAATATGACGACAATGACCACGCCTGGAAACGAACCGTTTGAACGCTGCTAGGAATCCCTCAGTTGTTAAATCCGAAACAGCCTCAATGTGTACTGCGCGTGTGGCCATACACACAAATAGACAGATGTATCCCTTATACGACCTTTGTCCACGACCCTTAGAGACCCTCATATTAATGGGACCCGCATAATCGACACCGGCGTTAAGAAACGGTTTACTCGGGGTCACTCTGCAAGCCGGAAGCTCTCCCATCAGCTGTTGTTTTGTAGTCGCAGCATATCGAGTACAGGGAACACAACGACGTATATGGGCTCGTACAATATTTTTTACCCGACTGATCCAGTACTTGGTGCGTATAAAATTGAGTACCAATTGCTGTCCTCCATGAAAAGTCCTTTCATGAGCATCGGCTACAATTAACTTGACCAAACTAGAATCATGAGGAATAACAACTGGGTGCTTTGTACCATCAAGTAGTTGAGAATAGCGCAGTCTTCCTCCAACGCGCAATATCTCACATTCATCGATAAACACATTTAATTTATATAATGAACTCGTTTTGTCTAATAGAACTTTATTTTTCAGAGCTATAAATTCTGCGTGGAACCGTTGCTGCTGGCTTTGCCTGATAGATACATCCAAGGCTTCACGAGTTTCTGAAGCTGACAAGTACGAGTATGCTGTAAGTTTAATGTTTACCTTACGAATTCTTGTTGACCACAAAAACCTTTTACAGTACGCAACAACCCTTAGTAAACGTGTAAGTGATGAATACTTAGATCCCAAAATGGCATCAAACTCAGACACGAGGTTGGCTGTGTGAACTTTAACGGATTTCTTTTCCTCATTAGTGCGTATTGCGCTAGGTCTAGTATATTCTATATGATCATTTCTTAACCAACCTGGTCCTCGTTTCCACAGATCATCATTAAGTAAAATAGCTGATGAAACTCCACGAGAAGCGATATCCGCTGGGTTGTTTTTGGATTCAACATAAGCCCATTGTGTATTGTCTAGCAAACTAAGGATCTCTGAAGTGCGGTTGGCCACGTAAGTTTTCCAACGACTTGGATGATCATTTAACCAGGCCAAAACAACAGATGAATCTGTCCAAGCATGGACATTAGCCTTTGGAATGTTCATTACTTCAGCTACTTCGATCAATAGTTTTACTACTAAAACTGAACCACACAATTCCAGCCGTGGAATGGATATCTGCTTAATAGGGGCTACCTTTGTTTTTGCGGTTATGAGGTGTGAGTGTACTTGCGCAGTAGCATTGATAATGCGACAATACACCACAGCCGCATAAGCTATATTTGACGCATCGCTAAATCCACGTAGCTCTATTGCAATGTCCTCTTCCCGTTTGCCTATCCATCTGGGAACGTGAAAATTCACCAGTGTCTCTAATTCTGATCTGTAATATCTCCACTCTTGTAAGAGATCTGGTGGCAGTTCATGTCTCAAATCTGCCTGGAGAGTGGGTCCCACCATTAAGGTATCATTTAAGGAAACCCCGTTTGTTCCCTTACATGAGGCGTCATAAACCACTCTTACCTTGGTGGTCAGTTTATCTAGTCTAACCACTGCGTGATGGGGCAAATAAACCGCATCACTTTTATTTGTTTCAGAGTCGTTGACTATTTTCTCCAAATGGCCCAGCAATAAATACTCCTTTATCACATCAGTATACTGTTGTTTTAATTCATGATCCTTAGCCAACTTCCTTTCTAAACCTAGCAATCTATTTACAGCTATATTTTTTGAATGACCGTATTTACAAGGTGGATCTTCTGAAAGAAAAGATAATTTTACGACATAACGCCCGTCTTCATCTCTTTTTGTCGTATTTCAGTAAAACTGCTCGCAAGCCTGTTCTTCAGGCGTGAGAAGCCTTTTCGTTAAAGTAGGCTCAGAATCTAGTTCCCATAAACGTTTTAACATTTCATTCTCTTCAATTTGAGTGTACATCGCTATCACAGTATTATGGGAACCCAGAGACCTATCTACTTTACTAACATGGCTTGACACAATCCAACCTAAATGCGTGCCTTGTGCGACAGGAGAGCCCGTGGGACTCTTGATCAGACCTTCCTTTATAATACGGCAATATATTTCAGCTCCTAACAAAATGTCGATTTTATTAGGGCAATTGAACTTTGGGTCGGCAAGACGTATACTGTGAATTTCTAGCCAATTCTCGAGTTCAAATTTGTATCTTGCATAACTGAGGTCAGTGAGCTTAATACATGCGCAGTTACCTTTAGGGTAGAAGATGGATCATGCAACGATTGTATATTAATCTTAAACACATGTCTAGAGACTATATCGCCATGACCACCTCTTATACCTGCAATGGTAGTCTTCGAGACTACTTTCTTTAAACGAAGCAATTGCACTGCTGCCTCAGTTATAAAGGATGCTTGTGATCCTTGATCCAACAAAGCTCTCAAATTTTGAGAGGACCCATTTTGTGATTCGGCCTTTACTAAAGCCGTGGCTAACAAGACTTGGCTCTGTGCTTGTCCATTCACAAAATGAGTTGCTATATTTGCACTGACATCATGTACTGGCTCTGAAGTACGTTCATGTGGGGTTGCAGGCACCACTGGCGTAGTAGCCCCACTGGCTCCACTAGGGTTCTTAGGATGCAACAACGTATGGTGCTTCCGCTGACATATACGGAATTTTGAAAGAACTCGGCAAAATTTGGAAGTGTGGTGACTACCCAAACAATTATAACAGACACCCAAAGATTGTGAAATGGCACGACGTTTGTCAATATCTAGTTGACAAAACTTCTTACAATTGCTGAGCTTGTGACTCTCAGAACAATGTGGACATGAAACATTAATAGCATCATGCATTACTTTAGCGTGAGATGTAGAACTAGTATCAACCTTTGTTTTATGTTTAGGTTCAACGCATTCTAGGGCTCGAAAACGCGTCTCCAAAAACTCGCAAAACTGTTTAAAAGAGGGTAGATCGTCGGATGATTTACTAACATGCAGTTCCCACTGCTTCCTAGATTCTACGTCCAACTTCAAACTTACAACATAAACGACCATAACGTCCCACGAACTAATATCAATCCCAATATTGGAAAGTTCGTGCAAACAATCACTTGTAACATCAAGCAAATCTTTAAGTGCCTTCGACGATTCGAATTCAATATTACGTTGGCCAAAAAGTCGGTTTAATATACATGTTGACATAAATTTCTTATTATTGAACCTATGTTCTAACATTTCCCAACATTTTTTATAGTTAACATCAGTTATAGGAACATGTCTTATAAGCTGCTCTGCTTCACCTGAGTTTTTAAATAGTGGAGACGTTGTACGTCGTCAAGTTTTTTATTATTGTGGACTAATGATATGAACAAATCTCGGAATGACGACCACTCTGTATATTTTCCACTAAAAGTAGGTAAAACTATTTTTGGCAATCTTCCCACCGTGTCAGATGAACCATCACAAACTTCTTTATTCGAACTATTAACTTGTAATTGAGACAGAGCATTTTTTAATTCAACATTATACATTAAATATGTTTCATAAACCTTTTCATAAACATCTTCCTCAAAGTATTCATACAATTCTTCACCCTCACATTCGCCAACTATTCTTTCGTATTTTGCTGTAAAATTCCTGTATTGGGTCTCCAACATCTCTAGGCGTGTATCCACATAATTGTAATTTATCCGATCTTTTGGAGACTTTTTGAAGTTAATCAAGCCCTTCTCAATCTATCCTTTGACGTCCTTCAACCTTCTCAATTCCTTTTCCATGTTGTATTCAACACAACAGTTTTTTTTCTAAGTGTTAACAAGTTACAATGTTCTAAGTCCAGTGAAGAGTAATTTTTCTAAGTGTTTTGACACTTGTAAAATCGCTTTAAAATCGGACATAGATTCGACGTCTGGTCGCTTTTGTCGAAACTATTCTAAGTCCCTGACCGCACACTATTTTATCAAAGTTCATGGAATGACTAAATTTCCTAACTTTGCACTATTTTAGTTAACACTTAAAAATGTACTCACAGTTTTTGTCCACATGTACACTTCACTACTCACGTGATCCAGTCTAGTTTCAATTCCAATATAATTATCCAATAATTCAAAATTATCCTCAGCCAGCAGTCAGCACAATAATCCGCAACATGTAAGTTTGTTCACCGACAACTAGCGCCACCTCGTATCAAGTAACGTAACTAACATTAATACTTGTGTTCCTCCAAAAACACACATCCGGCTCGAAGGACCATGTACAATATCGGTACAAAATTCCTTGGAGCCTGTGATACTGATTAAAACGCCGTACCTCAGAGCAAGACAAATTTATTATTTTCTATACCCAAGCTTATACACTCTGCCAGGTAACGAAACCATAGCGCGATCTAATTCGATCCCAACGCCATCTATCGAGTTAGCAGGAACTTTTTAGCTAAATATTACAGACTTATGTTTGTGGGATTGCGTTGGGATCGATCACATATTTTACATTGAACACAGAGTGTAAAGTCCCGCAAACCTCCGTTGAAAAGGGAGGATCCTCCGACCAGACGGGTGTTGTGTCTGGTCCGGGCAACTGCCCGATAGTTGATTTCGGGCTGTTGTATATGTTCGAATCGCGCGGAGAACTCTGCTTGCGCGATGTAGGAATTTTGCTGTTCCAGTTCGTATGTAGCGTCATAGATGTCGCTACAACGATAACAACTTTTATAACTTTTTGAATCGTCATATCTCAGAAACGGTGGCTCGTAAGAAAAAGTAATGATACATTTTTTATAGATAATTTTATGATATACAATTTATGTCTGAGGTACTATTATGATAAAACTTACTGTTTTGCTGAAAATCGCGAAAAACTCATTTTTTTACCTTTGACCTTGAATAAAATTTTTTCCATACACGGGAATGATAGGGAACTTTTAAACATTGTTTATAATTATGTTTTGAACAATTTTACTGATTTTCAGCTTGTTGGGACTTTATGTAACTTCACTCTCATTTTTTGGTCTAGATTGACCGAACTATAAGAGTAATATTGTGGACAAACAATAAACGATTTATTATTATTATTCCATTTATTTTATAATATATACATACAATTTACATTTTTAAATATTAAAATATCAAAATATAAAAACATTTAAGAATACAAAAAATAGTATCCCACCGGTATCGGAATAGGGTCCAAGCTACCGGTGGTCAGGGCTCCTGAGAGAGGAACCTAACTATGCGCGCCGTGTCCAGGAGTACTGCCTTCTGGATCAAGCCCTTGACCCAGCTGCCCAACGAGAGCCTCTTTAGGTGTTCGTCGAGGCTCTTAGCTATTAAGCCATTGGCCGTCACGACTATCGGCACAATGACTGCTGTATCAACCTCCCACATGTCGACAACCTCGCGAGCCAGATCAAGATACTTCGTTTTTTTATCTTTCTCAGACTTCACGAGGTTCTCGTCATGAGGGACAGCTATATCATTGTGCGACGCTCTTGTCGATCTATCACCACTATGTCAGGTTTTTTGGCAACAATAGTCCTATCAGTGATCGACCCCAATACAACGTGATATTGCCATTTTCGAGAAATGGGTCGGGCTCATACCTATAGTACGGTACTTCAGATTCCACAAGACTGTATTTAAGAGCAAGTTGATGGTGGATAATCCTGGCTACAAGGTTGTGTCTATGCAAATAGTCTGCGTTAGCTAGACGAGAACAACCAGAAATTATGTGTCAGATTGATTCCCCGGGCCGGTGGCATGCCCGACAGATGTCAACCGTACCGTCCTTCACAATATATTCCCGGTAGTTATTCGTCATCATAACTTCGTCTATAATCGCACAGACAAAACCTTCGGTTTCCCCGAATAGGTCACCAAAGCGGAGCCAGGATACGGACGCTAAGAGATCTACATCGTGTCCATGTAGGACCCGGTAAAAGCGTCCGTGAAGCTCCTTGCTCTGCCATACTTCCCTGTGATCATTAGTATCCAGTACTTTAAATTTACGCCAGTTCTCGTTTGCCTAGGAGAGCGGGGTGAGGCTCTTGTCTGTTTCTAGGAAATATTCCCTAAGGCTGCATACCTCGCAATTGTGTAGGGTCTTGGCATTTAAGAAACCACGACCCCCACATTTCCGCGGGATATACAGCCTCATCACCGATGATCGTGTGTGATGCAACCGATTTGCGGTCAGCAGTGTGCGGACCCTCCTATCCAGGACGTCAAGTTCCGTCTGAGTCCATTTGAGTATGCCGAAGGAGTACATCAATACCGGCATGACCCAACCGTTGAAGGCGCGCACCTTGTTCCCGCCTGATAGAAGACTATTTAGTACTTTATTCAGGCGGCCAAAGAAGCGCTCCCTCAACGACTGTGTCACGTCAGCAGTATTGATGCCTAACGCTTCCGACATACCCAAATACTTGTAGGTTTCGGTTGAGCAGAGGGATCAAAGATACATGGAATCCGAGAGTTGAGTGCCCACGGATTCCATAATCTCGCCTCGCTTTACATGCATGACTGCACATTTGTCCAGACAAAATCCTGATGGCGCTACTGAAGGTTTCTGTTACCTTCAGTAGCTTCATCAGTTGCAAGTTGTTGGGGGGCAAAGAGTTTCAGATCATCCATGTAAAGGAGGTGTGATATGACCTGACCACCTCTACTCAACTAATAGCCTTGTCCCGAATCCTCCAGTAGTGTACTGAGAGAGTTGAGGGCCAGACAAAACCACAGAGGACTGTCGCCCTGGAATATGCCACGCTCGATTCTTATCGGTTCGCTGTTCTCCTGTATCTGCCGACATTCTGGATAGTGAGAGACTGTACTCCACTACCCCATACATGACATCAGGAAGGTGCGCAGAGTTGCATCAACTTTGTACAAATCCAGCACCCTCATGAGCCATGTATATGGCACCGAGTCATAGGCCTTCTTGTAATCTATCCAACATGTCGACAAATCTCTTCGAGAACGATGAACCTGTTGGCTAGTAGCAATATCGATGAGGAGCAGCTCCTTAGTACCACGGGACCTATTCCTACATCCAGTCTGGGAGGCTGACATGATACGATTTTTATCAATATGGATGTTAATTTTAGCTCTCAGAATGGATGTAAGAACTTTATAGACCGTCGGTAAACACGTGATCGGTCTATAATTCTTAGGTTCCGCAGTACTACCTGAATTATGGAGCAGGTGGGTTATTCCTGTCGTAAAAAACTGGGGCAGCGACCCTGACTCTAAGGCAGACTGGAACTGAGCTGCCAAGCGAGCGTGCGACCTTTGGAACCATTTAATCCAGAAATTGTGCAGTCCGTCCGGCCCTGGAGATTTCCAGTTAGGCAACGGACGAACTGCACGAGCTACATCTTGGGGGCTGATGGTAATTGCCCCCATTTCTGGTGTAAGGTCGCACGCACGCTCGACTTCTCGATTCCAATCACCCTCGGTGTGCCTGACAGGCACCGACCAGATGCTGCGCCAGAATGAACTCATAGCGTCATCATCCGGTAGATGTCTATCAGATACACCTTGGTCCGGTCGCTCCCAAGCCCTACAAACCCACCTATCGTTGCTTTGGAAAGTGCGATTCTGAGTACACCTCTCCACTCGCTGCTTGTACCGCCGAATACGGTTTGCCCATGCATAGATCTTCTGCTTCTGGAAGTCGATACGCTCTGTGACGCGGCTCAGATAATCTCGGGAACTAATATTAGACCCCGAGTACGCCCGCCTCACGAAACGCATCACCCTAGGGCGAGTGTTACCCTCCCTGAAGCAGATAAGCTTACCGATGAGTGCTCTAGCTTCACCGATACGACGCTCGATCCTGCACTGCCAAGCTGGTACAGATGGTCGTGCAGCTCTGTCACTGTTGGGGAACTTGACATGAGCTACACGACATGCCGCTGCAGCTGCGCAGTACAAGATCGACTGGGTATCGGCAAGGTCTTTGCTGCTTTCAAAAAAATTCGTTAGCTGCGAATCTAGAGCACACACCAGCGCCTTATTTTTCTTATGCATGGGCAAACGAGCTATTGTCCAAATTAATTGAAGACACACACGATGAGGAACGAATCCAATCTTTATCCGTTTTATCTGACATTGACGAAGAATTTATTTGGTCAAAATATTCATCATTGAATAAATTATTAAAGGTTGTATCCTATTGTAGACGAGTTTTGAATTATAAATTAAAGAAAGTTAATAGATCTAACATACCCAAATTTTTCACACCAAGTGAAATGTACGAGACTTTATTAGCATGCATTAAACAAGTACAAGAGCGCGAGTTTTTGTTTGATATAAAACGGTTCAAGACTGGAGGATGTGTGCCTAAAAAGGGTACATTACGATCTCTTTGTCCCTTTTTGGACCAAAGTGGATACTAAGAATAAGTGGACGAATAGCTCAATCGGACGCGTGCTATGACACGAAGCTCCCGATAATTATGCCTGGTAACCATCATTTTACCAAGGTTTTATTTAATTGCGGATGCTCATGGAAAAACATTGCACGGTAATCCACAGGCTATGTTAAATTTTCTTAGAACCAAGTACTGGATCTTACGTGCAAAGGAACGTATTAAAAAATATTTTAGAGAGTGCACTATTTGTTTGACATATTCCACAAGGAAGACTACTCCTCTAATGGGCCTGCTTCCAGAAGCAAGGTTGAAACCTAGTAAGCCATTCAAATCTACTGGTGTGGATTACTGTGGTCCTGTTTTTATTAGATTTTTGCCAGGCCGAGGAGCTAAGTCATACAAAGGTTATATTTGCATATTCGTGTGTATGGTTACACGAGCAGTCCATTTAGAAGCAGTAACTGACATGACTGCCAAAGGGTTTATTGCTACATTTAGGCGATTTACGGCTCGTAGAGGCCATTGTCAGGATTTGCACAGTGACAATGGCACTACTTTTGTTGGCGCCGATATGCAAATGCGCGTAATGTTTAAATGTGCCAAATCTTCTCTTCCTGGAGAATTAGTCGAGCAACTTTCTATGGAAAGATCCACCTGGCATTATATTCCACCCCACTCGCCTAACTTTGGCGGGCTGTGGGAATCCTCGGTGCGCGGTACTAAGACCCATTTGAAAAAGGTAGTAGGAAATAGTACACTTACATATGAAGAAATGTCGACTGTCCTGGCGCAAGTGGAGGCGTGTTTTAACTCGAGACCGATTTCCTTGTTGAGCGATGACCCAAATGACCCTCTACCCTTGACACCAGGTCACTTCTTGGTAGGCGAACCATTGTTAAATATTGCAGATGAGGATTACACAAATTGTAATGTTGTTGGTTTGGATAGATTGCGGTGGACGCAAAAAATTGTAACTGATTTTTGGAATAGGTGGTATAATGAATACCTAGTTAATTTAAATCAAAGGTATAAATGGAACACTAAACGTAATGGACCAGAAATAGGTGATATTGTTGTTTTAAAGGAAGATCATGTACCGCCAGCTAAATGGTTACTTGGTAAAATTATCAAAAAATATCCTGGACCTGATAATGTAACTCGAGTCGTATTTGTAAGGTGTAAAACCGGAGAATATAAGCGTCCAGTGAGCAAAATTTGTATTTTAACTAAATGAAATTTGTTTAATTTTCCTTTTACAATGTCTAAATTTTCGATAAAACCGATTATACTTGTTTTGAATTCAGAGTTTATTTTACCTAACTACCTATTCTACCTTTATTTAACCTATCCAAATGAAGTTTTAAAAAAAAAAAGTTTATATATTTGTGTCATAAAAGAATTATGATGAGTTATCCCAAACCTACTCTTTACCTGCATCGTTAAGTTCGGTTGAACTATGCACTAATGACCTACTTATAAAACGTGTTTATTATCAATGTACCTACTTGACTACGCCTGGCTTGAGCCGCACGTGTTCTGCGTTGGTTAAATATTTAATTTGCGCAAATAAGAAAGATACAGATTGTTCTGTTTTTGTTTTGAGTTTTTTTGACATTGTTATTTGTTAAACTTACGCATTAGTACATATTTTTTTTTGAACTGTTTAAGTTTTTGTTAGTGTAGTTAAAGAACTATGTTCTTTGGCGGGCGGAATGTCCAAATAGATTTAGTTTTCTGTTTTGAGCATATAGATACGCTTAGTTGTGGCTATCTATAATTATGTATGTTAAATTACAGTCCACTATGTTTGTCTCAGTTGCAAATAAACCTGCATACTAACTACACGTTGTTTTCTTTCAAAAGTCACGGCAAACAAAAATCAACCTTATATAATGAGGACGTGGTCTTCGTTCAGGCGGCGTGGGGCGGTACTCCCGGAACGCATCCTCCAAAGCGCTCCTCAATTGTTCATTACACTGGGTACTCACGGATATAGCCACGTTAACATCATCTTCACCAATAAGGTCGGTCGCCGTGGGGCACTGGGTTGCAGTTGCACCGCGGCCGGTGGCGAAGCAGGTGAGACACGACTACTCCGTGATTCTAGGCGTAGTCTATCAAGTACGGCGTCATCCAGCATACGGCTACTCTGGATGCGGGTTGCACTTGATCCGATAGTCGCTGGGCCAAAACGCTGACAGTTGGCTCAAGCACCTAAAACAGAGAGGACGTCCGACCACGGTACGCAGTCAGGTTAATTCCCCACTCTGTAGCCCCAAACTATGAGTGCATGACATTTTCGTTTATGGATTGCGTCCATCCCGTGCGCTACGAGGCCGGAGGGCCTCGAGGTCCTAAGCTGCCCGGAGGTCGGCCTCTTCCCCGTCGACGCGCAGGTGGTAGTGTCGTCGGCGGCGGCGAGAAATATTCGTCGCTCGAGCTCGACGCAACTGCGGCGGCCGGAATCACTCGACTCACGGCTGGTGCAGGTCCCGGCTGCGAGGCGGAACTGAGCGACGAACCCGAAGATGTTGTGTGGTCAGTAATTTGGCCCGGTTTCTAGTCAGCATTTTCGCTTTGTCATATGTTCCGTCATATTTTTATAGTTCTCATCTCACTGTTGTTCACTATCCTACTATAATATTATAAATGTGAAAGTTTGTGAGTGTGTATGTTTGTTACTTCTTCACGCTCAAACGGCTAGACCGATTTGGATGAAATATAGTATGTAGGTAGCTTATAGCCTGGATTAATATATAGGTTACCTTTTATTCCAGTCTAGGCTGGTAAAACCGCGGGGCGCTGCTAGTGTTAATATTAAACTGTCCCAAAGAAAAATCTTCTGAATGTTTCTACTTTCTTCTGTGTAATACTTGTATTAAATTAGGAATAATAAATGTATGTTAACGGTTTTTTTGTTATTAAGTTATTGACAAGGCTTTACTTTACATGAAACATGAATAATTGGTCAAATTTCATTTGGTCCATGGAGCACCGACGGCGAAACAATTTTCAATTCTCCATAGCCCAGTTGGTAATTGGACGATGGCAACATGTGAATTTCCCCATAGACCAATTGGTCTAATTTCAATTGGTCTATCTATGGAGCACCGACGGCTAGGCCCGATGCCTGCCAGGGTCGCGGAAGTTTTTGAAAGAGTCGCTGCAGCTGGTACAGGCAACTGAAGGAACTCGGGTGAGTTTTAGTCAGAGTCTAACACCGGTACTTGCCCGTTGTCCCCCAGTTTAGTTCCCCTTTTTTTGCGGGTTGGGAAATCATCCAGTGAATTCTTCCGCTCTGGGTGAAGCGGGAGGGCGTGTCAGACTCTTACTGACTAAAACCCACCCCTGGTAAGGACCAGGGCAGGGCAGGGAAGGCCCTGCCTGAGTGCCCAGGGGAGCGGTAGCTCTGTTTAGTTCCCCTTGGGGTACCACGAGCAAATATTTTTGCCCGTGGAACCCCCTGAAAAACAATCTTCTTGTTAAATATATTTTTACTGCCGGTAATACTTCATCTCAAACATTTCAATTAGACATAAAAAAAAAATTAAATAACGATAAATTAAATAAGCTTATTTTTCTCTAACATAAATCATCCGTCATTTAATGCATAAAGCAAAGAGATTGTATTTGCATTTTATTTATCTGGTGATTAGCGAGGGACCCACGGGCCAAATAATTTTTACATGGTACCCCTTTTGCCCCCTTGGGAACCCCCTACGGGCTGAAATATTTGCTCGTGGCACCCCAAGGGGAACTAGACTGGGGGACCACGGGCAAGTACTGTCTGACACGCCCTCCCCCGCTCCACTGCCGATTCCCTAACCTCAACCTTAAAAAGGTGGCTGGAACAGACTGTACACAGAAGGTGGTGTTGTGGAGCAGCTTGGGACAGGCCTATGTCCAGCAATGTAACTGCCTTAGAAGAACAGACAGCCTATTGATTGAAACCAGCCCGACATGCATACATGTCGGGCTGGTTTCCGCAACTTCACGCCCAAGGCGCGTATTTTACGTACAAATATATATATATACTGAACACCTTTTCAGCTACTGGGTTTCTTAGGAAGTTAATAACACTTAATTAGTTTTAAAAGGGATTCGGCTAGAAAATCCTAGTGAACAGAAAAACAGGAGGTAGATATTTATTGTAAAGCGAATGAGGAAATAAAAAAAAAAGGTATATATAGGTAGGTCTTGTCAGTAAAATGAAACAATCGAATATTTCGTTTAAATTTTTATTTCGCTCATGTATTATGTTTATGCACTTGTTTTGAAAAAATATAATAAAGGTCTACCCGTCTTGCTATTGCGTATTAATTATTAGAACTGTTTTGTTAGTTTTGATTCTGCTGATTCTGCTGATTCTGCTGATTCTGCTGATTCTGCTGATTCTGCTGATTTTGCCAACTATTCTGCTGCTGCTGGTTGTTTTGATTCCACGATTGGTTATCTGCCAAATTTAACAAACTTACTGTACGATTCAAACTTAATGGCGGGAGCGGGGGAGCCGCTACGCTACCTATCAATCTGTTTTAACATGTTTCCAACCCAGTTTAGAACGGCTTCGAAGACTGGAAGCAGAGCCCACGGATGCGGCTGAATACCACTATCTTATATGGCGACTGCCTAACCCCGAAACTAGTTAAAGAACATAAAACAGTGACTGAGAAACACGATACCGTTCGTCATAAGACTGGCTGCCAGCTTAAGGAGTTTCTGACTACCTGTAACGACTGTTAAAGACTTACAAATAACATTTAAGGTACAAATCATCACCATTCATCATTTAAGGCGACGACGAAAGACGTCCAATGCTGGATATCGGTCTCTCTCAAATGTCACCACAATGACCGGTCATGTGTCTCGTATTCATTGCCCTTGGGCAATCCATGCAAAACTCATGTTACACCATGGTACCAATCATCATTCTCCTGGCCTTATTCTAAATTATTTGGGGTCGGCGCAACATGTCTTTTTCTTCCATACTCCTCTATTAGTCGTCATCTATGTAGTCACCCCCTTTTTACCCATATCCTCTTTCACACAGTCCAACCATCGTTTCTTTGGACTTCCCATACTCTTATAGCCATCCACATCCATACACAAGACTTTCCTCACGACATTTTCTTCATTCCTCCGCATCACATGTCCATACCACGACAACCGATTTCCACACAACTTTTCAGTCAGCGGTGCCACTTTCAGAGTTCCTCTTATATACTCATTTCTAATTCTATCCATGCGCGTAACACCACACATCGCTCTTCCGCACCAAGTGTTTCCACGTTGCCGTCATGGTGGGGCTTGTGGGTCTCCGTGATCCTGGGGAGTTCCAGCATGAGTGACTCACTTGTGCCGGAGGGGTCCAGGAGAGAGACCTGACCAAGAGGAACACATCGCATCCATTGTCAGTCGATCATCGACGATTGACAGTGGATGCGACCAACCACCTAATCCTAAGTTTGAGGGCGCGGCGATGGGACAATGGCTGGAGGGACTCCAATCGTTAGTGCCTCACAAGAGGTCCGCGCCGCTGGGAGACTTGAGCAAGTTGTTCGAGCTTCCTAGCGGCGTGGTACCTGGGGGAATTTGTTCATCGCTGCTCTCTGGTACGCGTCTGTTCATCAGACGTGACCGTGAGAGTGACGATGAAATACAGGAGGGGGGAAAGAAAGAGAGAGAGGAGAGAGGAGAGAGAGAGAGAGAGAGAGAGAGAGAGAGGAGAGAGAGAGAGAGAGTGAGAGAGAGTGAGAGAGAGAGCAAGATTGGGAGGCAGGGACCACACCCTTCAAAGGAAAACAATTATGAAAATGGAACTTAAGGAATTAACTACCCAGGGCGGCAGCCACCACTTAGGTGGCGAATCCGCTGCGCTCCCTTTGGGAGCGTCACGCCCCCAATCGTATTATGGGGGGGCGACTTATGTTCTCAGCTTGTCATTGACAACAAGAGCCGAGGAGGCTTCCAATCATCTCTTTCCTTTGAGGAGATGATCAACTTCAGTTTCGAGACGCCCGACAAGCCGCGGTCGGGCGAAGAAACTCAATAACAAGTCGGCAAAGAGGCGGGGAGTGGTGCGGCGTCGGAGCCCGACGCATCACCACTTCTTACCGCTCTGTGCTCTGGGAGGCCGGAGCGTGAGGTGGCAAGGGCTTCCGGAGGAGCCGCGAATGAGTGCTCGCGGTTCTTCCGGAACCAGAAGCGCTCGAAGTTGGGGGATGGCGGGGAGTCATCCTCCGATGTGGAGGTGATGGCCCCGCCTCCCACGGTCCCCAACGGTCGGAGGGGAAGGGGAGCGGCGAGGAGGCCTAACAAGGCTACCATTGCTGGCAGGAGAGCCGCGAAGCTCGCCGCGGAGGGGCTCCATCCCGCTGCGGCGGGGTTCCGGGTCTCCATGTCGGGATCTTCGGGCGGAGAGCCAGACGCTGTCAGCTCCAACTCGGAGCGAGCGGCCAGGCTTGCGGTGGTCGTCATCAAGGATGTGGTCCAAAAGAGGCTTCCTCATGTTCATCAAGGAGCAGGGCCACATCCGCGACCACGGCTTCCATAGTGGCGGCGGTGGAGGTGAGTTTCGGCTGGCCTCCGTCTGCATTGGACGAGACGTCCAAATTGCGAGCGGAGGTCGCCCGCCTGACTGCCACTACCGAGCTTCTCGTGAAGGAGAACGAGAAGCTCCGGGCAGACCTGGACGGGCCAAGTCAGCCCCTGCCCGCCGTGGAGAACCAAGCTCTCGACGCATATCCCGCCTCCTAAACCTCCTGCGGCTGAGGCTGCCGAATGGCGAGTGGCCGGGTAGAAGGAGAGGAAGGGAAAGGCAGCTAGGGCGGCCAAACGATGGGAGAGGCGGAAGCGGCACAAGGAGCGGGCCGCTGCGGCTAGGCTCCGCGCCCTAAGTCCGCGGTTGTATTAATTTCGCTACAGCCGGAAGCGGTTCAGAAGGGCGTGACCTACCGCAGCGTGCACGAAAAAACCAAAGCGGCGGTGAGCCTCGAGGAGGTGGGATGTGCCGACAGCGTCCGGGTGAAGGTCACCAAGACCGTAGCCCGGATGCTGGAGGTCCCGGCACATCCAGCAGCCCAGCTACTGACGCCCTGGCCGTGAAGATCAGGGCGTTGCTGGTCGACGAGGCCCGAGTGTCCAGACCCACCAAGAGCGCAGACATGCGCATCATGGGCCTGGACGACTCTGTGACGGAGGCAGAAGTGGTGGCCGCCGTCGCCAGGTTTTGAGGGTGCCCTGGGGAGCAGGTGAGGGTGGGCACTCTCCGTCCTGACCTCACGGGGCTGCAAATTGTAACGACGAGATTTCCCCTGTCGGTGGCGAGGAAAATCGAGGGCCGAAGGCTCTTGGTGGGCTGGGTGTCTGTGCAGGTTAAGCTGCTGGAACCCAGACCTCTGAGGTGCTTCCGCTGCTATGTGGGCGACCACGTGGCAGCTAAGTGCACCTCAGAGGTGGACCGAGGCAGCAACTGTTTCCGCTGTGGTCAGCCCAGTCACAAAGCTGGTTCATGCGATGCCGCGACGCACTGCGCAGCATGTGCGGCAGCTGGCAAGTCGGCTGATCACCAGGCTGGGAGCAGGATCTGCGCTCCACCCACCAAGACCAGGGCCAGACGCAAGCCCTCTACCACCGTCGCCACCGTCACCGCCGTAGCCGACGCCGTCGCCGCTTCCGCCGTTGCCGCCCCTACAGCCGCCGTCGCCGCCGCAAACATTGCGGTGGCGGAACCCTCACAGAGGGCTCGGGAGGAGCAGGCTGTAATGGAATGTCAATAACGGCCCCATTACGCCTCCTCCAGGCGAACATCAACCACTGCGCCTCTGCTCAGGACCTGTTATTCCAGAGCATGGCGCAGTGGTCGATTAACATCGCCGTGGTCGCTGAGCCGTACTTTGTCCCGCCCAGGCATGACTGCGTAGAGGACCTGAACGGCTCAGTGACCATCATTTCGTTGGCCGCCACCGGTTCCCCATCCCTCGAGGACGTCAAGAGGGGTTGGGGTTGCGTCGCAGCACGGTTCGGGGAGATAGTAGTCGTAGGGGTGTATTTCTCCCCGAACCGAACTCACGCCGAGTTCGAAAATCGTCATCGTCGGGTACCGTTCTATCCCTGTGTTCTTCCTCGGGGACTTGAATTCCGTGGGGTTCCCGGTACACGGACACACGGGGCAGGATGGTGGAGGACTGGGCTCTGGAGACAGGCCTGGTCGTCCTGAACCGGGGTTCTGTCCCCACGTGTGTGCAGATGCGGGGTGAATCGGTGGTGGACATCTCGTTCGCCAGCTCCGCTCTGCCACCGCGTGTCGTCGACTGTCGCGTCATGGAGGTGACGCCGGTACACCAGGTACCGCAGGCGGCTCCGTATCCGCACGCCGGATTCGGAAGCAATCGAGGCGAAGTTGTACGAGGGGTACAGAGCGGCGAGAACCGCCCTCCGAGCGGAAATCAAGCGGGCTAAGGCTTTGGCCCGTGAAGAGTCGCTGGGGACTCTGAACAGAGATCCGTGGGGGCGCCCATACAAAGTGGTGCGGGATAAACTATGCCCGTGGGCGCCCCTGCTGACGCAGAGCCTCTGGCCGCAGCTCGAGGATGGCGTGGTGAGTGCTTCCCCGCCTATGGCTCCACCTCCTGCGGTGCCTGACGCGGACCAACCCGACAACGACGATGCTCCCGAGGTGACCGAGGTAGAACTGAGAGCGGCGGTGCGTAGGCTGAATGCCAAAAGCACCGCCCCAGGGCCCGATGGCGTTCATGGGAAAGCCCGGTTCCTGGCCTTGCAGGAGGCTCTCGGGCCTCGACTCAGAGGGCTTCTAAGCGCATGCTTGGAGAGGGGCCAGTTTTCGCTCCGTTGGGAGTCGGGGAAGCTGGTCCTCACCAAGAAGCCGGGGCGTCCCGCGCACTCTCCGTCCGCGCACCGGCCCATCGTACTGCTCGACGAGGTGGGCAAGCTCTGTGAAAGAGTAATTGCATACCGCCTCATCGGGCAGCTGACACTGGTGGGGCCGGATCTGACGGAGAGCCAGTACGGCTTCCGCAGGGAGCGCTCTACGGTAGACGCCATCATGCGCTTGCGAGCCCTCACGACGGGGGATGCAGTGGCACAGGGTAGGTTCGTCTTGGCGGTGTCTCTTGACATCGCTAATGTAATGAGTTGCATAGTGGAGGCACTCTGGTATCACCGGGTGCCGCCCTACCTCCGTCGCTTAGTCGTGGCGTATTTGACGGACAGGGCCGTTATCTACCCCGGTCACCAGGGAGAATGGAACCGGCGAGAGATGTCGTGCGGTGTTCCACAGAGATTGGTCCTGGGGCCGCCTCTGTGGAACATCGGGTACGACTGCGTGCTGCGCGCCGACCTCCCTAGCGCCTTCAGTGTTGTATGCTACACTGACGACACCCTGGTCCTGGTGCAGGGGTGGTTGCACGAGGCGGCGGCCAACATCATGACACGCGGGGTTGTGACAATCGTGGACAGGATCCGGCAACTGGGACTCGAGGTGGTATTGCACAAGTCCAAGGCCATGTGTTTTCATGGTCCTCGGAATGCGCCACCGGCGGATTTCCAGATAACAGTAGGAGGGGTTCACATCGGCGACGAGGGGACGATAAAGTACCTGGGACTGGTCCTCAAAAGCCGGTGGAACTTGGTCGAGCATTTCCGACGATTGGCTCTCAGACTGAACAGGGCCGGGGCTGCTTTGAAGCGGCTTCTGCCCAATCTGGGGGGGCCAAACGCCTCCTGTCGGAGGCTCTACGTGTGGATCGTGCGGTCCATGGCCCTTTACGGGGCACCGGTGTGGGCGCGTTTTTTGAGGCAGCGATCAACTCGCCGTCTGAACACGTCCCATAGGGTCATGGCAATCCGAATGATCCGAGGATACCGTACGATCTCCTGCGAGGCGGCGAGCCTCCTTGCCAGATTGTCGGCATGGGATCTGGAGGCAAAAATCCACGCGAACTTCTATGAGGGGCACACCACCATTGCGGCAGTAGTGCCCCTCTTTGAGGAGTGACTGGAGAGGTCCCACGGCGCTCTCACCTTCCGCCTGACGCAGTTCCTCACCGGATATTGTTGTTTCGGGAGGTTCTTATGTCGGATAGTGCAGGAAGAGACGCCCGGGTGTTTCCATTGCGCGGATCGTCCCGAGAACACGGTGGAGCATACGGTGGAGGTCTGCCCCGCTTGGGTGGAGCCCCGCCGTGTCCTCGTGGATGCGATAGATGGCAGCGACCTCTCGCGCCCTGCCCTGGTTCAGGCCATGGTATGGAGCGAGAGGGAATGGGAAGCCGTCTCCTCCTTCTGCGAAGCAGTAATGCTCAAGAAGAGGGAGGAGGCATGGGTGAGGGTGACGACGACAGAGTCGCCCTCACGGCCTCAGCAGCAGCCGCCTCAGGAGACGCCTGGGATTTCGGGCGCCGCGAGACGATCTCCGGCCACAAAGAGTTGTCAGCAATAAGGACGGGGCCCGCCCGGGGGTTGAGGATAAATTCGAAACAGAGTTACCTCGCCCCCGGGCACTAAGGGCAGGAAAGAATAGGAGTGGGTTTTAGTCAGAGTCTGACACGCCCTCCCGCTCCGCCCAGAGCGGGAGAAGTCACTGGATGATTGCCCAACGCACAAAAACAAAAAAAAAAAACATCGCTCTTAGCATTCTCATCACAGCTGCATGAATTGCTTTTGTTTCATCCCTTTTGTGGCCCAAGATTCTGAACCATACAAGATAGCAGGTCTGACCATTGTTTTATAAATCTTTCCCTTACGTTTAAGGGGAATGCGGGAGTCGCCGATAGTCCCGGTGACCTAGAGAGCGATACCGAAAATCGGAGCAGACTGGGAGAAGCGCACCTTCTAGCGCTATAGCTTCAGAACTGGAGAGACCACCAAAATCGCAGAACATGTATTCAGTTTTGTTTTTTGTTACTCCATGGTACCAATACCATATAAAGGATGATTCACGTTACACCGTGTCGCCACCGAGCCCCGGCCGGGGCACGGCCGGGCCACGGCCAAGCATGGATCAGTTCATACAAAAAGTATACTATCTAAGATATTTGACCGTGCAATTGTTTGACCGGTAATTGTTATAAATTATAAATAACTACAAAACTAACAACCAACAAGCAAATCTTTTGTCACTTACTCTGTTGTTGTTGGTTTTGATTCTGTTGTTGTTGCTGTTGCTGATTGCGCTGGCTATACTGATCACTGAGAAACTGATAGCCACCCCACCTGGTACTCGTGTTCCAAAGCCTCGTGTTCAGAACTCCCATGGTCCTTAGGACACATGCCTCAACTCTAGGCAAATTATTCATGATGATTGTGGCAGTAATTTATTCCTCTAATAGGTAGTAGTTATTTACTTATATTATTTTATTTAATTAAACTTTCTTCAATATAGTTACAATATTTCATACATGGCGATTTGTATATTTTATCAAAAAAAGTGACTGTTGTATTTAGTGTCAAGTTACATTACTTTTCTTTTTTTATGAAAGCTGAAAAATTCCAAAGAGTTTTTTAAAATTCCGTTTATTTTTTTCTTGCTTGTATTATGCTTAGTTTACACGGTCTGCCTAGCTTGCCCATCCTTTTCCAACTTTTCCAACTTGTGGGCGGCTTCCAGTCTAGCCGGATGCAGATGAATACTAGTTAGTGGTTAGTTAGTCTGTAGTTAATTAGTTTAAAAGTTCTGCTATTCATCGATAGATGGCAAAATTAAAAAGTATCACCGCTGTGCCGGTCGGAGTGGGGGTGTTAGGTTAGGTTTTCGTTACGGAATTTATGGATTCGGTCTCCACGCTCAAGGCCCGTGATAGAAGCTATGCAATAGCTTAAAAAATAAACAAACCCGACGGACAAAAAGCAACTCATCATCATCATCATCAGCCTTTTATTGTCCCCATTGCTGGGGCACAGGCCGCCTCTCTGTGAGAGGGTGTGGGCCGTAATCCACCACGCGGGCCCAATTCGGGTTGGTGAATGTCACATATCTTCGAATTTTTGGTTCTAGAACATACCGGTTTCCTCACGATGTTTTCCTTCACCGTTTTGAGAGCAGTGGTGATATAATAATTTACACAAAGTAAAGCGCCTGCCTGGGTTTGAACTCACGACCTACAACTTGTAAGTCGCGGCCGTTAGCACTGGGCCACCACTGCTCTAAAAAGCAACTAAAAAGTTCTAAACAAGTCACTTTTCAAGCAGTCTGATGTAGTTATTGTGTGGGCATTAGTGCTGTGCACTTCCTGAGGTATGCGCGGCGAGGTGGGAGGCGAAGAAAAAAATGCATGAGTTCACATGAGATCGATACAATCATGTCGGACAGATCTTACGATATCAGTTTACATTTCTAAGGCAAGACTTGTGGCGGGGCGGAGGCTATCTATCTGTAATATATTATTCTTAGTTGATTAAAATTTAACCCAAATATACTCATATTTTATTAAATATATACTGGTGATAAATAGCAGGACTTGTTTTATTGAACATTTTTTATATTTACAAACAATTATATATTCTAACGAAAGTTATTCTGACATAGATTCTGTTTCAACTTCATCTTCCATTTCGTCATCATCTCCATCTTCCACTTCGCCACCGGAACTTGAATCAGAGTCTTGCAAATTTATTATGAATGAATCGATAACATTATCGAACCTACTATCGCGACTCCAGTAAACATTTTCATTTTTCTGGACATGATCGTCGCATCTCTGCCATTTCTCCGCCGTGAATTCCGGAAACAATTTATCCAGTAAGATTATCTTTTCGTCTAGAGAAGAATAATAATAAATATAGTTTTGGGCTATGTTGTTTTTAATATCAGCCCAGACCAACTCAATTGGATTTAAATCTGGATGATACGGAGGTAAACGCAGAACAGTGTGTCCACTGGCTTTCAGGAGTTCGACAATTCTATACACGGGTTCTTTTTGTGTATTTTTGATAAGAAGTAGCAGTTGAGCCTTTATCATGGTTCCTGAAAATTCTACATTATGGCGTAGCAACCAATTCTGCATTTCACTTTTGAGGCTTGATATAGTTGGTTTCTTCTCAACCTGAACGCTGTGGTAAGACGCGTTGTCCATTACAACCACAGAATTCGGCAGCAACTTATCTTGTAAATCTATTTATGGAGCCTACTAGAATAACCCCCACTACTGCATCTTGCCTAGATAATATTTATGCAGATATTTTACCTACCCACAAAAAAATTATTAATTTATTAGACTCTGATCATAGTGGACTATTGATCACTATACCAAATATAAACAAATATAAACGAAAAAAAGATATCACTGTTAACCCAAAATCTAAAGGTCGCTTGGAAACATTTAAAACTAAACTCTCAAATAAAATCCCACTTTTGTCAACTAATGATGACCCTAATCAACATTATAATGATTTTTTCAAAATGTATTGCACGCAATTTGATACTACTTTTATTCCTAAGACGATTTCGGTAAATGGCAATACTTCCTTCAGTGACTGGGCCACCATTGGTATTAATAAAAGTAGAAAACGGCTGTATGAGCTGTATGAAGAACGGACTTATATTAACACTGTAGAATTTAATTTATATGTTAAGAATTATTCTAAATTATTTAAAAAAGTATGTTATTTGGCGAAATCTCGCTACTTAAGTTCAAAAATTAAAAATAGTAGTAATGTAATTAAAATGACTTGGGATATTATTAATAGCGAAACGGGAAGGTCTTGCAACCGAAGTAGTGATTACAGCCTTGCTATTGATGACAGTATCATTAAATCAGATTCGCAAGTCGCCGCGGCATTTGAAAATTTCTTTGCAGAGATTCCCGTATCGACTACAAAATCTCTAAATTCATCACCAACTGCTGCAGAAATTTTACTTAAAGAAAACGTTCCAGTTTGTGAATCCCAATTTTATTTCCAATATGTCACTTGTAATGATGTAATCAAAACTTTTAATACTTTAAATGTTAAAAAGACTGCAGATCTATGGGGTAATTCTGTTGACGTTGCTAGGTCTATTATAGACATTGTAGCACCTACTTTAGCAGTAATCTTTAATAATTGTATAGATTGTGGTGAGTTTCCTGATCTAATGAAATATAGTAAAATTATACCATTGTTTAAATCGGGTAGTACATCAGACCCTACTAATTATAGACCTATATCAGTGCTACCTACTTTTAGTAAAATTTTTGAGAAAATTATTTTAGATCAAATTCAAAGATATTTTAATAAACACAAATTATTACACAACAAACAGTTTGGTTTCACAAAGGGTCGTTCAACAACTGATGCTGGTGTTGAACTTTTGGGACACATTTATAATGCATGGGAAGATAAATGCGATGCGTTGGGCATTTTTTGCGATTTGTCTAAGGCTTTCGATTGCGTTCTCCATGATACATTGATCAGGAAGCTGCACTACTACGGAGTCCGGGGCGCCTCTCTGGATCTTCTTACTTCATACTTGGGTAATAGGATTCAGAGAGTTGATGTGAACGGCAAAAGGTCTTCCGGGTCTGTAGTCAGAATGGGGGTTCCTCAAGGCTCAATTCTGGGTCCTTTTTTGTTTCTAATCTATATCAACGACTTGCCTTACCTCATAAAGGATAAACATGATATAGTGCTGTTTGCAGATGACACTTCACTTTTATTTAAACTCAAACGTCAGCAGGTGGTTGTTGATAATGTAAATAATGCTCTTTCAACTGTAGTTAACTGGTTTAATGTCAATAATCTTCTCCTTAACGAGAAAAAAACAAAATGCATAAAGTTCACATTACCCAATGTAATACAAGTGAACACTAGTGTGTCAATAAAGGGTGAAGAGTTGAAACCCGAGGATTCCACAGTGTTCTTAGGTTTAACTTTGGATGCGCAGCTTCAGTGGAGCCCCCATATAGATAAACTGTCCAAAAAACTTAGCTCTGCAGCATACGCCGTTAGGAAAATTCGTGGTTTAACTGATTTGGAGACAGCTCGTTTAGTATACTTTGGTTATTTTCATAGTGTGATGTCGTACGGCATTCTGTTGTGGGGAAATGCCGCCGATATTCAGACAATTTTTGTTTTACAGAAAAGGGCTATTCGTGCAATTTATAAATTAAGTCCCAGACACTCCCTCAGAGACAAATTTAAAGAGATTAATATTATGACTGTTCCCTCTCAATATATTTATGAGAATCTCATGTATGCACATAAAAATATTAATCTGTTTAAAAGATACAGTGATATCCATAGCATAAATACTAGGAACAAACACAAATTTATTGTACCAAAAACCAGGCTCAAGAAAAAAATAGGTGGTTCGTTTAGATGTCAATGTATACGTTTCTATAATAAACTTCCTAGCCAAATTCAAGAACTAAGCATAAATAAATTTAAATCATTTATTAAACGTAAGCTATGCCAGAAAGCTTTTTACACAATTAATGACTTTCTTGAGGACAAAAAGGCGTGGGATTGAGCTGCTTCAATGATATACATGAGCCATTGTTTTCATATGTACTACTTACTGATGAAAAATTTTTTATATATATTTTTTTTTTTAATATTCGTTTTTGACATGAATACTTGTATAGTATTGCATTATATTTTTTATTTTATTTTTTTATTGACATTTTTTTATTATTATTATTATTTTTTTGACTTGAATACTTTGTTAAGTATTATATTTATTTTTATTTTTTGATTGACATATTATGATTACTATTTTGTTTGACACAAATATTTACTTTGTAAAGTATTATATTTTTATTTTTTTTTGATTACTTAATTATTGTAAATGTGAGGACTATGTGGGTTATTATTATTATTTTCTCCTCCTTTTTACAGTAATTTTCAACGTTGTCTGACAGTTTGAGTACTTTTGCGGCCTACCCAAATGTCTTTTCTTTGGTATTGTTCGTCATGTCATTGAGCTCCTTAGTGGTTTTTAAGTTGAGCTATTCGACTATTGACAAATGCTTGCACTGACTGGACAGGTCCACTCAAATATGTTTGGTTCTTTCTTCAAAAGACCACTACAGACACTAAGCTGCATGGTCCTCATATAGAATAATGTGAATGCGAGAACTATGTATGTCGTTATATTCATGTAGATTTTATGATTGTCTGGCAGTTTGAGTATTTTTTGCGGCCTACTCAAATGTCCTTACTTTGGTATTGTTCGTCGGTTCGTTGAGCACCTCAGAGTTCTGAGTTGAGCTTCGCGATGACTGACAAATGCTTGCACTGTCTGGACAGGTCCACTCGAATTCGTGTGTTGCTTTCTTCATAAAGCTCATCCCAGACATAAACGTACATGGTTCTCATAGGATCTAACCAGTCCACATTGTATGGATTTGAACACTAAAAGAGACTTTGACCTCTGAGTTTGTTTCGGTGTTTCTTCTCAGGGTAGTCAGCTAGGAAACACCGGCCTCATCTAGCTTAAACTGACAAAAAAACATTGACGTGTAAAAGTGTTCCTTGTAACCTATTTACTGAATAAACATCATTTATCATTTATCATTTATCATTTAACTTTTCATCTACTCACTTATAAAAAGTAGGTCCGCTCATATCTCCATGATAGTCACCGGTTCTAGCATCTGACTTGAATATAGTCAATGCATCATCCACTAAGCCATTTCGACACCCAGCGTGGAGAATTACCAATCGCCGTCCTTTCCCAATATCAGCATGAATTCCGGGTTCTGACGATGATTGCCAACATTTGCTGGCATGGTGACTGGCGTTGATGTATGTTTCATCAAGAAAATATATGTTGCGGTTTTGCGTTCTGTAATTTCTGATTTGTGTAAGATATTTTTTCCGCCACACTGTAATATTAGGCTGCTCTATAAGGAGATGTCTTTTTGATTTGCATTTTTTGAAACGGTAGCCCATTTTGTGTAAAAGCTGTCTTAAATATTCCCGTCCACAATTCAATATGCCATCCTGTCTCAAACTTGATAGTAACTTACGGACACTTGGTATTTTTTTTTCAACTTCGTAAAACTGATGAATTTTTCTTCTGATAACTCCAAGGTCAAAATCATCCACATCGTGTTTTTTCTTTAGAACTTGGTTTTTTTGGCGATTGAAATTTTAATTGACTTGAATTTTCAATTGATAAATAACCCGCAGAAATCACATTATGCACGGTTCTTTTGCTGTACCCCGTAGCCTCCGCAACGATTTTGGCAATATTCACATCATTTTTAAATTCAAAGCTTTCTTTGTCTGCTTTTCTTTTCTTAAAATATTCAGTCACCTAAAAATGACAGTCTTCATATCACGAGATAACGCACGACCCATCTTTGAATATTTATCTCATGTGCGTCTGACATAGACAGTCCGATACAGATGACACTACCTGCCGTCACGAGCGTTGACGGCGCACTGACAGAACGCAGCAGCCGATTCTCCCCCCCGTCTCGCCGTGCGCATACCTCACGGAGTGCACAGCACTAATGGCCACACTATAGTGGAATTATTTTAGTTTAATCACAAAATCAAAATCAAAAGTCATTTATTCAAACTAGGCTGAGAGCACTTTTTGAACGTCAAAGTTCTACATAAAGACCATCCCCTAAACACGCCCGCCCGTCACCACTTCCTAGTGTTTTAGCTGTGAAGAAGAAGTGGCCAACAAACTCCCCAGCAACACATCTGTCTGTTAAGTTTGAAGAACTTGTATCTATATAATTATATGCAACAATCTTAACATATGTGTATGTAATGTATGTAAAACTGAAAAATAAAGATATATCGTCAAAAATATAATCATAAAATTAAATAATCCGCCACTTGTTAGCTAGCACACTCAATTATGCCATTAAAAACGAAC
The DNA here is from genome assembly GCA_951329385.1 of Polia nebulosa. Classification (NCBI taxonomy): domain Eukaryota; kingdom Metazoa; phylum Arthropoda; class Insecta; order Lepidoptera; family Noctuidae; genus Polia; species Polia nebulosa. The sequence continues at coordinate 23,542,213 of OX589604.1, forward strand.
TCAAGCAAAACACTGAGCCAAATTAAATAAGCCTCCATACATAACTGTTGTGCCTGCTTACACGTGCAAAGATAGAATCTATCAAAGGGCTGTGATTCGAAGCCACAAGTGATGAACTAGAACACAGATTTGATGCTACCACCCCCCATTTAGTTGGTGATAGGGGGACTGTGAACAAAGGAGAATTGCTTCAATATTATAGAACCTTGTCTGACCTTAATTTAAGAAAAAATGTGATGTTCACTTTCCCTTATAGCCAAAGTTTGCCACAGGAAGAAAATTAAATTAGATATCATATTAATATAAAATCGCACAATTTGTTATTTAATAATAACTTATTGCATGTAATTGACCTTAACAATTACATTGGTAATCGTTTTTATTTGACAAAAGATAGGAATCATATAGATAGATACTATCTTTCAAATTATTGTAGGAGACAGATAGCTGTGTCGCTATCATATTTATTTTGTTTAGCAGCTAAGAATTTGTCTAAACAAATTGCTTCTATTGAGCAATGCAATGACATTTCTCATAATTCTGCCAATGTCTTGGCATCAAATTTTGACATTATTAATAATTTAAATTAGAAATTAAGACAACAGAGACAATCTCTAGCAATTATTTAAAGAATGGTGAAAACAATGTTTTAAAATCAACAAATAGTATCAACCTGGTGCACCAAAATATTTATGGTTGTTTGGACAAGGATTTAGAAATACAATTATTCCTTAAATTTAACAATGTAGATATTCTTTGTATAACTGAACATTGGCTTAAAAGCCATCAGATTATGTTTAATTATAGTAATCACCATTTTGGTTGTTCGTTCAGCAGAGTAAACGCTATACATGGTGGCTCATTAATTTTAATAAATAATCTATTTAAGATTAAAGACCGCAAGGATATTGTGAGCCTCTCTGTTGAACAGACAGTTGAAATTACCTGTATTGAATTGGAGCAGTTTATTATATTAAGTGTGTACAGACCACCTAAAGGATTGTATGATTGTTTTGAAAAAGTAATGAATGAAGTGTTGCAAAAAATTTGTAACTCTAGTAAGTCCGTCATCGTTTGTGGCGACTTCAACGTTGATTTGTTAGAAACTTCTAGCCTAAGCACTAAAATTATAAGTTTGTTTCAGTTATACAATCTTGTAAATCTATTTATGGAGCCTACTAGAATAACCCCCACTACTGCATCTTGCCTAGATAATATTTATGCAGATATTTTACCTACCCACAAAAAAATATCAATTTATTAGACTCTGATCATAGTGGACTATTGATCACAATACCAAATATAAACAAATATAAACGAAAAAAAGATATCACTGTTAACCCAAAATCTAAAGGTCGCTTGGAAACATTTAAAACTAAACTCTCAAATAAAATCCCACTTTTGTCAACTAATGATGACCCTAATCAACATTATAATGATTTTTACAAAATGTAGTGCACGTAATTTCATACTACTTTTATTCCTAAGACGATTTCGGTAAATAGCAATACTTCCTTCAATGACTGGGCCACCATTGGTATTAATAAAAGTAGAAAACGGCTGTATGAGCTGTATGAAGAACGGACTTATATTAACACTGTAAAATTTAATTTATATGTTAAGAATGATTCTAAATTATTTAAAAAAGTATGTTATTTGTTGAAATCTCGCTACTTAAGTTCAAAAATTTAAAATAGTAGTAATGTAATTAAAATGACTTGGGATATTATTAATAGCGAAACGGGAAGGTCTTGCAACCGAAGTAGTGATTACAGCCTTGCTATTGATGACAGTATCATTAAATCAGATTCGCAAGTCGCCGCGGCATTTGAAAATTTCTTTGCAGAGATTCCCGTATCGACTAAAAAATCTCTAAATTCATCACCAACTGCTGCAGAAATTTTACTTAAAGAAAACGTTCCAGTTTGTGAATCCCAATTTAATTTCCAATATGTCACTTGTAATGATGTAATTAAAACTTTTAATACTTTAAATGTTAAAAAGACTGCTGATCTATGGGGTAATTCTGTAGACGTTGCTAGGTCTATTATAAACATTGTAGCACCTACTTTAGCAGAAATTTTTAATAATTGTATAGATTGTGGTGAGTTTCCTGATCTAATGAAATATAGTAAAATTATACCATTGTTTAAATCGGTTAGTATGTACATCAGACCCTACTAATTATAGACCTATATCAGTGCTACCTTCTTTTAGTAAAATTTTTGAGAAAATTATTTTAGATCAAATTCAAAGATATTTTAATAAACACAAATTATTACATAACAAACAGTTTGATTTCACAAAGGGTCGTTCAACAACTGATGCTGGTGTTGAACTTTTGGGACACATTTATTAATGCATGGGAAGATAAATGCGATGCGTTGGGCAATTTATGTGATTTGTCTAAGGCTTCCGATTGCGTTCTCCACGATACATTGATCAGGAAGCTGCACTACTATGGAGTCCGGGGCGCCTCTCTGGATCTTCTTACTTCATACTTGAGTAATAGGATTCAGAGAGTTGATGTGAACGGCAAAAGGTCTCCCGGGTCTGTAGTCAGAATGGGGGTTCCTCAAGGCTCAATTCTGGGTCCTTTTTGTTTCCAATCTATATCAACGACTTGCCTTATCTCATAAAGGATAAACATGATTTATACCCAATGTAATATAAGTGAACACTAGTGTGTTAATAAAGGGTGAAGAGTTGAAACCCGAGGATTCCACATTGTTATTAGGTTTAACTTTGGATGCGCAGCTTCAGTGGAGCCCCTATATAGATAAACTGTCCAAAAAACTTAGCTCTGCAGTATACGCCGTAAGGAAAATTCGTGGTTTAACTGATTTAGAGACAGCTCGTTTGGTATACTTTAGTTATTTTCATAGTGTGATATCATACGGCATTCTGTTGTGGCGAAATGCCACCGATATTCAGACAATTTTTGTTTTACAGAAAAGGGCTATTCGTGCAATTTATAAATTAAGTCCCAGACACTCCCTAAGAGACAAATTTAAAGAGATTAATATTATGACTGTTCCCTCTCAATATATTTATGAGCATCTCATGTATGCACATAAAAATATTAAACTGTTTAAAAGATACAGTGATATCCATAGCATAAATACTAGGAACAAACACAAATTTATTGTACCTAAAATCAGGCTTAAGAAAAAAATAGGTGGTTCGTTTAGATACCAATGTATACGTTTCTATAATAAACTTCCTTTCCAAATTCAAGAACTAAGCATAAATAAATTTAAATCATTTATTAAACGTAAGCTATACCAGAAAGCTTTTTACACAATTAATGACTTTCTTGAGGACAAAAAGGTGTAGGATTGAGCTGCTTCAATGATATACATGAGCCATTGTTTTCATATGTACTACTTACTGATGAAATTTTTTTATATATATTTTTTTAATATTCGTTTTTGCCATGAATACTTGTATAGTTTTATATTATATTTTTAATAATTTTTTTTTGATTGACATTTTATTATTTTTATTTTGTATTTTTTTTGACTTGAATATTTTGTTAAGTATTATATATATTTTGTGATTGACATATTATTATTACTATTTTGTTTGACACGAATATTTACTTTGTAAAGTATTATATTTTAATTTTTTTTGATTACTTAATTATTGTAAATGTGAGGACTATGTGGGTTATTATTATTATTTTCTCCTCCTTTTTACAGTAATTTTTAACGTTGCCTGACAGTTTGAGTAATTTTGCGGCCTACCCAAATGTCTTTTCTTTGGTATTGTTCGTCAAGTCATTGAGCTCCTTAGTGGTTTTTAAGTTGAGCTATTCGAATATTGACAAATACTTGCACTGACTGGACAGGTCCACTCAAATATGTGTGGTTCTTTCTTCAAAAGATCACTACAGACACTAAGCTGCATTGTCCTCATATAGAATATAGAATAATGTGAATGCGCGAACTATGTATGTCGTTATATTCATGTAGATTTTATGATTGTCTGGTAGTTTGAGTATTTTTGCGGCCTACTCAAATGTCCTTACTTTGGTATTGTTCGTCGGTTTGTTGAGCTCCTCAAAGTTCTGAGTTGAGCTTCGCGATGACTGACAAATGCTTGCACTGTCTGAACAGGTCCACTCGAATTTGTGTGTTGCTTTTTTCAAAAAGCTCATCCCAGACATAAACGTACAGGGTTCTCATATGATTTAACCAGTACACATTGTATGGATTTGAACACTTTTAAAAGAGACTTTGACCTCTGAGTTTGTTTCGGTGTTTCTTCTCAGGGTAGTCAGCTAGGAAACACCGGCCTCGTCTAGCGTAAACTGACAAAAACCATTGACGTGTAAAAGTGTTCCTTGTAACCTATTTACTGAATAAACATCATTTATCATTTATTTATCATAATCAAAAATTGTTTGTACGAACGCAAGTTACACGACCGTGTTTTGATCACAGAATTTACGTGAACCAAATTTCAATTCATTAGGTCCATTAGATTCGGAGCAAATTGTCTGTGCAGGACGGCAGACATACACACGAGTCGATTGAGAGATTCTATATGCCGACCATGACTGCCGGGACTTTTGGAACCTTTTTGCCCTCCTGGGTTCGCTCCAACTTTCTATCGTCTATTTGAAAGTACCTTACGGATAGATCGTCCCTTTGTTATTTACTAACTTCTGACGGCGGCTTCGCCTGCGTGATAGTTGGAAATTATTACAAGAGAAAAACTCCCAGGATAAAAAACTATGTCCTATTCCAGGATATGTTCAAACTGTGTGACAAGTTCCATCCAAATTCGTTTAACCGTTTAGGACGTGAAGAGGTAATAAACAGACGGGCAAAACTGAGTTACTTTCGCTTTAAATACGAGTATTACGATTTATTATCAAAAACTAGGAAAAACAAAACCAGAAACACCGACAGCCGAAATTAAAGTTATTTTGCACTTTTTTGTTTTATTTTTGGAAGTCGGTTCTATTTTTGTAAACAAGTTTTTATTTTTCACTTTTTTGTGGTTTTTGCCCATGAAATTGTGTTAATAATCGTTTGCACTACTCGCGAGTAATTTGCTGTTAGTTATTGAAGAGTTCCACTGCCTATCTCCGAAGATCTTCATCACATCCTATAGTTTTAGGTACATACACACCTTTCTTGATAAATATGCGTTTGAAGAACAAAACCCCATCCAAATCGGATCAGCTGTTTTTAAGAAAATCGCAAACACACATACATACATAAATACATACATACGGGACGAATACAGACTCCTTTTTTTAAGTTGGATAAATATATCTCCCAATCGCAGACATTCGCCGTCACGAAAATTTAAATAGAATGACACATAATATGCAAATGAAGTTATCATGCATATCTAACGAATTGAATGAGTTCATATTCGTATTCAATAATACTGACGTATTCCCGGTAAAACTGACATGTTCCTTGATATGAAAACGTAGATATCAAGCATACCATTTTCATGATAATAATACCTACATAATAATAAATTCTGAGCAGTGGTGGCCCAGTGGTAACGGCCGCGACTTACAAGTTGTTGGTCGTGAGTTCCAACCCAGGCAGGCATTTACTTTGTGTAAGTGATTCCATAACAACTGCTCTCAAAACGGTGAAGGAAAACATCGTGAGGAAACCGTTATGTCCTAGAACCAAAAAATCGAAGACATGGTACATTCACCAACCCGCATTGGGCCCGCGTTGTGGATTACGGCCCACACCCTCTCACAGAGAGGAGGCCTCTGCCCCAACAGTAGGGGATTAATAATTTTTAGTAATTTAATTATTTTTTTTATTTTTTCACCAAAAATAATATAATGGATTACATAATACACTTATAGGCTAGTACTTAAGATTAAACAACCTGGGGGCATCAGTAGCCGAAGTAGAACGAGTCCAGTATCGCCGCATACAGCGCCAAACCCTCTAAATAGACAAAATCGCTTAAAAGAGATTATTATAATTTAATTATTTACTATTCAATTAACTACAATATAATTTATTACAATTGAATTAATATATAATTGAATACAATTTATCTTATCACAATTTAATTGAATACAATGTAATATAATGCAATTCAATTTAATAGACTTTAATGCAATTTATTTTAATTTAGTTTAATCCAATTCATCTTAATAAAATGACATTACAAGTAGAAAAACGCTTTAGTATAACTGTGTAACCAAGTTATACATTAGTGTGAAGTGTGTACTGTGTATTTCTTATAATAAAGATATAAGATAATATTTAGAGTTCGTTAATGAATAATACATTAAAAGGCTGATGATGATGATAATGATGATGATGAATAATTAATTACAGTGAGTTTTTTTGTTTAGTTAGCTACTGTAACTGAGTGTAGGTGAAATTTTGAAAAAAAAAATGGCGAACGCCGGCCGTTAAGTAAGTGTAGTCCTACGAATAAGTAATTAATAAGTCAGGAAATACAACTGCGCTAAAAAAATGATCCAACGAAAGTCATGTTCAGTAGGCGGGGCTTAAATATCGTGTTCAGTGCGATCAGTACTATGCAAAATGAAGTCAGTAAATAAATTATTGACCTAATTTATAAGGTAATTTCTTCTTGATGATATATTATATGTTAGTCGATAAAATTGAGATATTTTTTAAGCAATAATGTATTTATTTTGCTTAATTTGTTTTCTTTTAGTTTCTTTGCCGATTCACAGGCGAAAAATATTGTATTAAATCATTAAAAGGATATACCATGTAACATAAAACGGTTTCGGCGGTAGGTGTGATAAATGATAAGACGCATATTTTATTGCTCCTATAATTAAAAATTAAAATTAAATTAATTTTTTTTTTTTTTTTTTTTTCAAGATTTTACATTCAATAATAGTTAGTTCAATTATAAACATAATCTAAAGACTTAATCCTACACTACCTGCCAGCTATCACTAGTACATGAAAAGTCACTTTAAAACATTTCACTTTTAAATCAAAATGTCTACACTGGATGAAATCCAATCAGCTCAGAAGAACCTGGAGGAGTGCTTCCTCAGGAAGATGGATGAGCTTGAGGCGCAAATTCAATGCGCAGGACCTGCCAATGACACCGTTGCAAAACTCCGGGAAGAGTTTCGTTCGTTTAGAGAACTCATGTTTGGTATGCTTGGACTCCTGCGGAAGCAGATCACTGAGTGCTCCAGAGTGGTTGACGGATTGGAGACACGTACTATTGATGACAAAGGTGCATGGAGAGCCTAAGGTCGACTTTTGACTGTGAGGTTTTGCATTACGTATCATGACTTTCATGAGATGACTAGATGGCGCTGTTCAATCATGAAAATAACACTGCAAAGCTTATAAACCTTATTATGCAGAGGCAGATAATAAAGTTTTTAATACCTAAAATAATTACTAAGTAATAATAATATATTTATATTCAAATAAACAAAAATTACTATATTTTCTTATTTCCGAGTACTTAATACAGCGCCATCTAAACCAAACTAAATAAGCCAATTGGTACTATATCGGTTAATTCGACTACAGATGGCGTCGAACACAAATAATAAAAATCCCTACATTCACAAAGTAGCTCTTATTTTCACGTTCCAGAATAAATAGTCAGTAGCTCAGGTGGATAAGCATGGCAGAATAACATAGATCGTTCAACAGGGCACCGGTTCGCAACCCAGCTCTCTGTCGACTTTTTTTAAATTTAATTATTCTAATATATAATTTATATTCTATTTTTTGTATTTTTAAACGTTTTTATTTTATTTTTTGTTATAAATAATATAAAAAATATGAGGTATAAGATGTATAAATGAATATAGGGATAATATACAAGTATACATATACTACTATATATAACATTATATAAATATATATTATATAAATTACTTTCGTAATTGGTGGTAAGTATTAGTATTATTAGTAAAAAACATTTATGTAGAAGATTTAGATATATTTTTCTTACAGCTTAAGATTTACTAAGTTTAATTCTCGTAAAGGATAAGAAATGAAACTATTTTATTGATTATAGTTTGATGTTGAACAAAAAGATTTAATTTTTATACAGTCAATATTAAACTACCCTCAATTCTTTTGAGATTTATGATACAGGTTAAAGTCGCTAAACAACTTCGATATAATAAAGAGTAGGATAATTTCAACTCATTGCGTAATGACGCAATAGTCCAGTGGCTATGGTATCGGTAAATTTTATGCCACCGAGTTCGAATCCTAGTTATTACGAGCTTTTCTTTATAAGGTTTGTAATGTCGTAGGAGAATTTGTGTTAAAATTAAGTAATATTGTAACTAGCAAAAAACAAGATAATGTTCTTTAACGAGAGATGTATATTTTCCAATCCAACTACTATACTAGCGCCATCTATGTCGTTCAAGACGTATTATTAAGGCGATGAAACCCTGTACAAACGATTTTGGTTTGGATCTCTCCATGCAGTTCTGTCTTCATTAGTACAAGATGGAAGGCTCTCATCTTCACTGGATTTGCTGAAGCGGACAAGGAGGACTGCAGAACTCTTGTGTTGGATATTCTGCACAACAAACTGCCTCTGCCGGACATCACTGCATCATCCATCAAGGTGTGTCATAGACTGGGCGCATCTAGCACAGGACTCACACGCAGCCGACCAATACTGGTAAGGTTTTCCAATTATGACCATAAGTCTGCTGTTTGGAAGGCGAAGTCAAAAGAGTTCCTGACCAGGGCCAGGCAGGACATATTCAGCAGGGCGCGCTCTCACTTTGGGATGACGGCTTGCTGGACGCAGGACGGGGTCATTGTCATCAGAAACCCGGATGGAAAACGACACAAGTTAACTTTTGCAGACGAACTTACTCCCATGTTGAGTAAGTACCCTAAGAAGTCTGGGGAATCATCATTGGGAAGCAGTAATAAAGTGCGTAGAAACTAAGTGTTATTGCAGTGTTTATTTGTGCTTGTGGCGTCATTGATAACGTATTTATTGTGCAACTATCGTTATACGCATTTACCCGCTTGTTATGTTGATTTTTCTTCACCATACAACTTTATTATTTTGATGGTATTTGCTCAATATTTTGTATGTTTGTATCAGTCTATTCTATTCTATATTTTTTAAATGGCAAGCAAAGCCAATGTCGACTATTCTGCCAATGTCTAAAGTTAAATGGAAGAGCAAGTTTTATTAGTAAGTAATTTAAAAAAACTGAAACGGTAGACAAACATTAATGTATGATCCCTTGCTAGACCATACATTACTTTTAGATGGGATATGGATGGAATAAAAGAAGGTACGAGTAAGTACTAGAACACTAATGTATTGTCCCAAAAGTACTCATAGGTGAAATGAGCTTAATGGACTGATGGTGTGGCAAATAAAGTGAGTGACGCGGCCCTTGTTGGCAGTAACGAGAACGCCTGGCTGACTTGATAGCCCAACGCAAACTGAACTTTATTATGAGTCGAAATGCATGCGCGGCGTAAACTGCTGAATTGCATAGTGTGCGGTTACACCGTACATGCTCCCGAGCGGGAAGATGAATATAAGATGAAAATGAAAAATGAGTAACAAGGTGATGCCAATTGGTCCTTATACTAGATGATTGACAAGGTAATTCCAATTGATCCTTATTCTATGTTTAGAGTCTCTACTTGAACTTCGTTTTACGAGACATAGGCACTGTACACTTATTTAACTTATGCACTTTTGGAATTTCACTGTAATCTGATACACACGGAATTTCACACTGATTACGCGCACTAACACTATATTGAACCGTGGACGATGAAATACAGGCCCCAGCCTCTGCCCGTGCCGGTGTTGCGTGTTGTGCGTTCTGTAGACTTCTCATTTCGGCACTTGCTACCGCGATAGATGCCGTTCACCTGTTACTGTGTAGTGATGGATATCGTGATAAGAAATTTGATTTGGAAAATTTTCACTTGCTTTGAGAATGCCGAGTTGCTTCTTGATTTTGTCAAGCTCTTCGTTGCTCGAGAGGAGTGTATAATTTTATATCAGTGGAGTTGGGATGCCTACGTCTATGATATGGTTGATTGGTTCTATCTCAGGTAGCTGGAAAGATGGTTTTATGTCCAAAGTGCTAAAACCTTCATTGCGTGAGTAAACCGTAAAACTTTCGGTTTTTAATTAGACAGTCGTGTTCGACTCCCAATATACCTGTTTTTACTAACTGCCCCGGTGACACATTATCGTTCCCGTTCGCCTGTTACGCAGCCGTCGTACTATGAAGACTGCTCCAACCACCAACACAACTCTGATCACCACATAAAATACTGTGTAGTGATGGATATCGTTATAAGAAATTTGATTTGGAAAATTTTCACTTGCTTTGAGAATGCCGAGTTGCTTCTTGATTTTGTCAAGCTCTTCGTTGCTCGAGAGGAGTGTATAATTTTGTATCAGTGGAGTTGGGATGCCTACGTGATATGGTTGATTGGTTCTATTTCAGGTAGCTGGAAATATGGTTTTATGTCCAAAGTGCTAAAACCTTCATTGCGTGAGTAAACCGTAAAACTTTCGGGTTTTAATTAGACAGTCGTGTTCGACTCCCAATATACCTGTTTTTACTAACTGCCCCGGTGACACATTATCGTTGCCGTTCGCCTGTTACGCAGCCGTCGTACTATGAAGACTGCTCCAACCACCAACACAACTCCGATCACCACATAAAATACTGCCCTGGTGACACATTATCGTTGCATAGTACTCTAATTTGACACTGACTGCAGCAAAAAAATGCATAACTGTTTATTTTGCTAAGAGCTGTCCATTGATTCGAACAAGTTGTATTGCTGATCTTGCACTTGCTGGAATTAGGTTTTACTTCACATAATTTTTCATCATTCTTGAGATGATAAATCGGTTTCTCTATATGACAAAGATAATTATTGAAACTGTCACGTAGACATGCCTGGACGTCGTATTATAGACATCGGTAAATACGAGTCCTTCTTCAAATTGATTGCAACATGTTCAGCAATCGGAGTTAAAGTAAAGTAGCCATGCTTGAATTACCTTGTTGCATAACTGATCCAAGTAGCTAAGGTATTTACTGCATGCTTCTGTACCTTGCCAAAATGAATTCATGTCATAGTATGTGACTATCTTCCATTCATATCTGATTAATTGCATGTTTGCAATTTTGTCAAAATAAAGACCTTGATTGTCTTTTAACTGTGTAACATTGTACGAACAGTGAGCTGTGGTCAAAATGCTCATGAAAGACAAAAGTAACATTACCAGCGATGAGAAGCTGTAGTTTACTTTTTTGTTTTGATATGGCTTGGCATCTTTCACTTCCTTGGATCGCGACTCTTGTTTGTCGGTTCTATCATTAACAGGGAGAATAAACAGCTTGAGAATAGGCCTCTTGATAAGCCCATTCTTTGTTTTCAATGTGACCACTCTGATGTGTCCATCGGTACCGGGATGCAGCCGGACGACGCGGCCAACTGCCCACTTCCCAGGAGGTAAGTTTGCATCGTTAATTGTAACAATGTCATTTAGTTGAATATCTGGTTGAGAATGTCTCCAATTGCTTCTTGCTGTCAGCTGAGCGAGATATTCTGTATGCCAGCGTTTCCAAATATCTTGTACTATTTTTTGAGTTAAGTGCCATCTCGTCCGCATATCTGTTTCTGTTTCTAATACAGTCATGTCTTGATTTAGATTGATAAAGCTTGATGGAGAGATAAAATCCAAGTCATTTGGATCTTCAGTCAGAGGACATAGTGGCCTCGAATTAAGTACTGCTTCTAACTGGGCCAGAACTGTGCTGAACTCTTCAAAGGTAAGTTTTTGTTCTCCAATTACTCTTCTTAAATGATATTTTAAATTTTGACCGCAGCCTCCCACTGCCCTCCTGCTGTGGGCCATGAGAGCGCATTAAAATGCCATTCTATCTCCATGCCAGTAATTTCCTTGATGAAATCTTGATCGAACGTTTCTTGTATCTGCTCCAATTCTTCTTGTAAAATTTTGTTGGCGCCAACAAAGTTGGCACCGTTGTCGCTATAAAAGTGTTTCGGCGAGCCCTTTCTTGCAGCCATTCTTCGCAACGCAGCTATGAATGGTAATGATGTGAGGTCTGAGACCAGCTCTATATGAACAAGCTTGGTCACCATACAGACAAATACTGCCACGTAGCCCTTTGTGGTCTTGATACCACCGCCCTTGTTGTTAATTAAGTTTGTTAAGTGTCCTTCGTGAGGTATGATAATCGGATGCATCATATCTTGATTAATGTTGGCCTTGCTTAATCTTCCTTTGACTCTGAGAAGTCCCTTGTTGTCAAGGAATGGATTAAATTGCAATTACTTGTTTTTTGCTGATAGCGGCTTATTTTCTTGTAAGTTATGTACTTCCTGGGCAAATTCTCTCTGCTGTACATATAAAATTATTTTATGCTTAGCATTTAATAATTCTTGTAGTGTAAAATAAGTTTGCATGCGGTTTTCGTAGTTCGAAAGACGTCCCAAATTTTTTAAATAAATTTGATTCATGTCCGCCTGAAATGATAGAACTTAATTTTGACGCTAATCTTAAACATCCTTATATATACATTCCTGATATAGACGGTAAATTTATGTTAGATACAGAAAGCACTGGATCTTTCATAAGCCCTAGAAAAGTTGATGAATATTTCCCTCAATTAAAATTCTATGAACCATTCACAGTTACAAGTACACATGCTACTAGCGAACATAGTGAAGTAGCTTCCATTCCCCTTTTTTCAATTTTTAATGTAAACGGTTATCATAAGTTTAATATTTATGATGCGGACAATAGATATGACGGGTTGATTGGAATGGACCTTATGTCTCAACTTAGTGCTAATATTATGTTTCAAGGACAGGACTCTAAAGATAAACGACGTCAATATTCCTATAAATTATAATACTGACCTTGAACTTAAACTTGATCGGCGCACCGAACATCGAGTGAGGCTGCCCGTAAATCAGAAAGACGGCTTTGCCGTATTAGATTACACACAGTTTCATGAATGTGTTCGAATGCCAGCTGCAATTTTCAAGTGTGAAAATTATTTAGCTTCAACTGTAATTCAAAACGCAACTGAATTTGAAATAAAGTTAACTATAACTTCTCCTTTCAAGGTTATCCACTTCTCTGAAGAATGTATAGTAAATAACACAACTGGTTTAACTGACGTTGACATTGACTCGTTACGTACAGAGAACTTACAGAAATTGAGACTTGACCATCTTAACGAAGAAGAAAGTGACCTGATTAGTAAATTATGCCACGAGTACAAGGACATATTTTACTGCGAACATTTGCCCTTGACTTTTACAAATCAAGTTAAACATCACATACGGACTACTAATGAAGATCCAATTTATATTAAACCTTACAGGCAAGCGCCAGCACAGGCTGAAGAAATCAAACGACAGGTCGAAAAACTTCTCGGGGATAATGTGATCCGAGAATCACATTCACCCTGGAGTGCACCTGTTCATTTGGTACCAAAAAAGGCAGATGCTTCCGGTCAAGTGAAATATAGAATGGTTATAGACTATCGCCCACTGAATGACATAACGATTGATGATAAGTACCCACTTCCTAATATATGCGACTTATTTGACAAACTTGGCAAAAGCAATTACTTCAGCACATTAGATTTAGCGTCCGGTTATCATCAAATTGAAATTTCTGACAGTGAAAAAACAGCTTTTTCTACGCAAAATGGACATTACGAATTCCTCCGTATGCCATTTGGCCTCAAAACGGCTCCGGCAACTTTTCAAAGGACACTCGACAATGTTTTAAGAGGTCTACAGGGTATACATTGCCTGGTTTATTTGGACGATATTCTTATATATTCAAATGGCATAGTAGAGCATATTCAAAAATTACGTTCTGTCTTCGATAGACTGTGTCAAACTAACCTTATGGTTCAGTTAGACAAATCTGAATTTTTACGCAGGGAAGTGCAGTACTTGGCACACACGTTGACAAAAAACGGACCACGATCGAACAACGACAAAATACAAGCAGTTCTTAAATACAAGGGGTACTACGAACACAGACCGAAATCAAGCGATTCTTAGGTTTTGTGGGTTATTACAGACGGTTTATTAAAGATTTCTCCAAAATTACACAACCACTGACAGCTTGTGTAAGAGAGTAGTAATAGATCAAAAGTTTACTGAGGCCTTTGAAAAATGTAAGGAGCTCCTGATTAACGCACCAATATTGCAATATCCGGACATGAATAAACCGTTTATATTAACGACCAACGCTTCTGAAGTCGCAATTGGCGCGGTTTTGTCACAAGGCCCTATAGGTAGTGACAAATCGATCGCATATGCCAGCCGGACCTTGACAAATACAGAAAAAAGGTACAGTACGATTAAACGCGAGTTATTGTCAATTGTGTGGGCCGTAAAACACTCAGACCCTATTTGTACGGACATAAATTCGACATTTATACCGATCATAGACCACTAGTCTGGTTGTATCAATTTAAAGAACCCAATAGCAAGCTGACTCGTTGGCGATTGCGGTTACAAGAATACGATTTTAATGTCATATATAAAAATGGTAAACAGAACGTCACCGCAGACGCGCTATCTCGAATTCAACTTAATGCACTAGGTGAAGCCAATGATCCCGATGACATTTCAATGATTGTTGATATAGACGAAAAAGAAAGGAGAATTCAAAATTATTTAGAAGACATGACCAGACTAAATTCTGACGACTCCAGAACTATTTCTATTTCCGACTCTGAAAGAACCGCGACAGCTAGCCCAATTACTATTAATCTAGACACTGATACTGACTCGGAACAATAACCCAATAATTATCCTGTACCATCTGAATCTTCTACCATACAAACAGTTCATTCAGCCAAAGATCTCGAATGCCATGGAATATCAATACTAAATGAAGCAATAGATACCACGCCTAACCAAATACTAGTTTTTGGCTGGTTCTGTAATGAGCTCCAAGTAAGAAACTTGTCGAGGGACAAACAAAAAGTGTTAGGTTAAATATTTTTGCCTCTTCACTGTCACGAACACAGTAAACAGTTATTGAAAGACTACATAAAACCAAAAATGAAGTATTTTATTTATTTTGAGTATCCGGAACACAGAAAAGATTTTAGTAATATTATAGTTACCCTATTTAAGGAAGATATGGTTAATTTCTATGAATGTACCGAGCGCGTTATTTACGTCGAAGATGAGCAGGAACAAAAAGCTATTGTGATTAAGTTACACGAAGGCAAGACGTCATTGCGGTATTACAGAAACAGTTAAAAGAATCCGTCGTAATTATCATTGGCCAAATTTATCCGAAACCGTTTCCGCCATTATTAATTCATGCGATCTCTGTAAAACCTCTCAGTATGATAGAAAACCAATTAAACCTGTTTTGCAGCTCACACAAACCCAGGACACACCCTTTCAGGAAATATTTATCGATCTGTTTAGTATAGAATCAAAATACTATTTAACATTAATCAATGCTTTTAGCAAGTTAGGGCAAGCCATAGAAATTGCATCTCGCTCTACACCTGAAGTGGTTAGAGCACTAATGAAATACTTTTCTCTTTTTACGGCATACCGCAGAAAATAAGTTCCGATCCGGGAACAGAATTTAATAATGAATTATTAAAAGAACTGACGGACTTGCACAAAATTAAACTACACATAGGTACACCCAATAATCCGAATTCTATGGGATTGATAGAGCGTTTTCACTCTACAATAATAGAAATATACCGATTAGCAAAATATGAAAAGAAATTTACTGACGCGGCATCAGTTATGACCTATGCTGTTATGACTTACAATAACACTATCATAGTACCACTGATTTAACGCCGTTCGAAGCTGCGTTTGGTCATACTGAATTAAACTCCACCTTTAACTCCGAATTTGATAAAGCATACAATCAGCAACTAATTAGGGATTATAAGAAAAGAACACAGGCAATTTATAAATATATATCCGAAAAAGTAAATAATCACAAGACAAAAATTATAGCCAAGCGGGGAGGCGAATCAGGACCAGCCTTAGAAATAGGACAACCGGTCTTCGCTAAAGCCGTAAATAAAAGACAAGCTAAAGATAAACATAGGTTTCAAAAAGTCATGGTTACAGGTCAGATAGAACGTAACATTGTACCGATTAAAGCTAAAAATAGAGATACTAAAGTTCCCGTTAAAAACATAAAATGTCCTCCGCAGGTGGTGTTTGATCCTGGTGGTATGGACAACGACCACTTGGACTCTCCCAAGCCAGGCCCTTCAAGCAGTAAAATTAACCAAAACCCTGGTATTCTCCCGGTAAAGTTGGGTACAGCGTTCATACAATACAATAAATGATCCATTATTAAAATAATCAACCTTCAAGGCATAAGTACTGATCTATCTTTTAATGTTCAAAAATACTCAGAATTTAACCAAATGTTACACCCGAACAAATCGTATGAGTTCATGAGTCTTAAAACGCAGGTGGAGTATATTCGAACTGAGACTGTAGAAAAATTACAGCAGTTAATTCCATTTAAAAGATTTAGACGTGGTATTGTAAACCCTCTAGGGTCTATCATCAAAATTATAACAGGTAATCTTGACCACGAAGATGCAGTTAGATATGACAACTTAATTAATAATATTCAGACTCAAGAACAAGCGATATCTAATAAATTTATCGTGATATCTAAAATGTTGGATCACTTTCTGAACTCTACTGAATTATTGAATGAAAATACAAAAAAAATAAACGAACGCATTGAATTAATTGAAAGCCTTGTAGCTAATCTCACTACAAAAGATAATCACTCAATTTATATGACCCATGTATTTAGATTACTTAATCAGTTTATTGTAAACTTTAGGACACTCTATTTAAAACTTAGTGAACTTGAAACGGCCATTGGATTCAGCAAATCATCTGTTTTACATAAGGCCGTAGTTAATCCCAATGAAATGTTGAATGTGTCAAAATATATAAGCAAATATGATAATTTGATGTACCCTGCAAATGAAAAAAAAAAATATTAATATAGAAGAATCATTGTCTGTAAAAGCTTATCTTAAAAATGAAGAAATAACATTTGTTATCGAAGTTCCTCTAATTTATAATGCTACTTATAGTTACTATAAACTGTATTCCCTTTCTATGTCTGACGATTCCTTAAACCTTACTTTTGTTGTTATCCCTGAATTTCCTTATCTACTAGTAGAAGGGTCAAAGTATCGTCCAATTGAACAACCATGCCGAGAGATAACAGCTAAAGAATACCTCTGCTCTGAAGACAAACTAGTCCAGTATATGGAAGAAACATGTATCGAACAGCTAATGGAATACCACCATAATCCGTCACGCTGTTTCCCACGTAAGATACAATTTGAGTTCCTAAAACTTCAAAGAATTAGTCCCAATAGTTGGATAGTGTACTCAAAACACAACCAAGTCATATCGCAGACTTGTCACAATGATGAAACGAAGGAACGCATACGAGGAACATACCTAATAACTATAGAAGAACAATGTGATGTCTTTATAGATAACATCCACATTCATGGACGACGCCCTTACTCACTACAAGTGGATTATATGCCTGTTCTTACCTGAATTACGAGAACTAACTCTTGACGCAGCAAAGATCGAACCTTTAAACCTAAAGGGGGTTAATTTGGAAGACATACGTCAATTAAATTATATCATGAAGAATAGTGCTAATAACGTAAAAAGTGAAATCAAAAGTGATAGTGTTAGTGCCGCTCGGGACTGTACTTAGTGGCTTTTGCTCCTGGACGAATCCACAGAATATTTCCATTGTCTCCATAACGTCTTAGCCATAGCCTGACCGTATTTCTCTAAAACAAAAATAAATATTTTTGGAACCGTGTATGTAACTTGTAAGGAGTGAATGTAATGGTAAAATAGCCAACTACGCGTTCATTAATCACAATCAATAAAATAAAATAGGTATAAAAAAACACTTACTGCTATATTAAGTCGGCGACCAATCTCTCTAATTCCAACATTCTGCTCATGTAAAAATATTATTTTATGTTTGGTATAGTCGTCAAGTTGCGACATGATGCTGTATTACAGCAAATTGCTTAAAAATACTTAACGAGTTAAGCGATTTACAAATGTGTGTGCGCAGTCACTGCTATTAGGCGTAGTGTAACTTTTGTTACTTAGATGAATTTATGATCTACCTCACGAAGTAAATATGTTTTACTTCGTATTCAACCATTCTTGGTAAATATAATTTCTGTGAACTTAAAGTTTTTTTAAATTATCCACCCGTTTACAAGATAAGTTGTTAGGCGAAAATCATATCTATCCACAAGAAAGATGGACTAACCGAGTAACGAAGTGGATAGGCCCTGTAAATAAAAGAGCAAAAGGCAGACCTTAAGCTCGCTGGATCGACGACATATTAAAAATGACAGGAAGTAACTGGTTGAAAGCGGCAAACACCAGAAAAAAACGGAGGCAATTGGAGGAGGCCTATACTCGTAAGGGGCCATGACAGAAATTTTCTGTTTTATGTACTAATTCTATTTATTTATTTTCTTTTGTAACTGTCCTGGAAATAAAAGGCTTATTATTATTATTATATACGTGTTAAAGATCAAATTTGCGTGTCTGTGTTATTATTGTATTTTTAAGACAACATTGACTGCATTTTTCCGACTCTGCAAAAATTACAACTTCGCAAAAACACTATTATACGCTGAAGTGCCGAGGTACTACACGTGGAATACATCAAGTAAAGAATGGAAGCGCCGTGTACAGGGGACACCTGTCGAGGGCTGGCCAGGCGTGAAGGCTGGAGATGCACTGGGTCGCATGTATACCGTGCACGTTAGCAAATTTGAATGCTACTGTCTACGCATGTTGCTCAATCAAGTACGTGGTCCGTCGAACTTCCAGGCACTTAAATATATTGATGGGCTAGAGCGAGCTACATTCAGGGAAGCATGTGAGGCGCTTGGGCTGTTGGAAGATGACAATCACTGGGACTTAACCATGGAGGAAGCCGTGCTGTGTCACTCAGCCACAAAACTCAGAGAGCTTTTTGCAATTTTAGTAAGTACTTGCGGGCTCTCCAACCCCCTCCAGCTGTGGGTTAAATACAAGGAAGCACTGTCAGAAGATATTGCGCATAGGCTACAAGGCACGCATGAAGACTTGATAATTAATGAGGCTCTAAAATTAATAGAGGACAAAATTACTAACTTATTTGGAAAAAGTATGGCAGATTTCGGTTTACCCAGGCCACAACGAAGGGGTGAATTGTCAACCGATGTTGTAAGAGAGCTTAATTACGATACTGTAGCCTTAGATGCTTTTGTTAATGAAATGGCGCCACGTTTGCTTCCCGAGCAACAGCATGTTTATGATTTTATAACACAACATGTAAATAGTGGTGACGGGGGACTCTTTTTTCTTGACGCACCGGGGGGTACTGGCAAGACGTTTTTGTTAAACCTACTGCTGGCCTGGCTTCGCAAGGACCGTAACATAGCCCTGGCTTTGGCTTCCTCGGGAATTGCTGCAACGTTGCTTAACGGTGGGCGGACTGCTCATTCTACTTTTAAATTGCTACTAAATCTTGCGATCGACGAAACGCCTACATGCAACATTAGCAAAAGTAGCAACGGTGGTGCTCTCTTGCAGCAGTGCAAATTAATTATGTGGGACGAGTGCACTATGTCACATAAACGCGCGATAGTTATTCCTGTTAATAATATTTCAGAAAACCAAGAAACAACTTCATTAAAAGAAACAAATGGCGAGCACAAGTAGAATGAAAATTTTATTTATTTAGATGTGGTTTCGGCTGATGTCGTCGTTATGGAAAGCTGTGAGGTGGAAGTTCGGTACGACTTTAGAAGATGTGACGTGGAATTAAGGGATGAAATTTAGAGGGGGGAAGGGGGGCAGGTGTAGACCCCCCCCCCCCCTATAAAGGAAAAAGCACGGAAACACCCCCTTTTTTTTAATGATTTTTTTAAAATCGTGTTTTGAGGTTATGTTTACTAATTTTTTTTGTCGATTTAAAGGGAAGAAGAGAGAGGGGGGAAGGTGTAGAACCCCCCCCCCCCCCGCCCCCCTATGAAGAAAAAGTCCTGGAAGTCCCTTCCCTGTTTGTTTGAACATTTTTATAAATACATGTTCTGAACCAGACAATTTTTTTTCTAAAAAAATTAGTCGTTTCTGGCACTCGCCGGCCGCTGCCGCGGCACCGCTCGCTACGCTCGCTCGGCTCGCGCGTTGTGGTCGCAGTTCCCAGTGATCTATGCCAGCGTGTCCCAAGTCTCAAGCTACATGATTTTTTAAGAGATATTGAAAATAGGACAACTAAATGTAAATAAACATTTATTTTATAAATAATAGGTACATACAGATGTGTAATATATTTTAAATAAAACAAAAATTTAATTCTCATTCATTTAATCAATTTTATAAACATATTGAACTGCCTTTAACAATTCCTCGAAAGGGTCTTTATGATATATCCTTATTTTTCTCCTCCACGAACACTCTATAAGCCACTCTGTAAAATTTCCCTTATATTGGTCTATAATAAATAATAGTTTTAAATTTCGCCAATGGCTTTCTATGCGCTGGGTGTGTGTCCCGTCTGGTGCAACAAATTTACTCACGGGGTCACTGTGGTTCCTTTTTTATGTATATACCCATATTGAGGAAGGCAGTCATATGCTCTCCAAAAATCTGTATGTAGTTCAGTGCCTTCCTGAACATGTTTCTGTATCAGTGGCACCAATACTTCAGCAGTCTTTTCATTATTAGGACACACTTCCAGCCGTAAATCATCACTGCCGTCTTCAATCATCCCCAACACCCAGTGGCCCTCAATATGTCTTCCTCTATTGTATTTTCTTTTTCCAAATTTTGATTCATCTAGTTGAACAATTTTTCCTGGTCCACCAATCTTGCTTTGATTGTCTTGATGCTCCAATTCATAAACTACTATTGTCTCCCGGCAATATGAATACCAGTCTGCAATACTGGATGTAGAAAGCACGGTTTCTCTGTCGTCTCGGGCTGTCTCAACTTGAACTTGAAGGTACGAGTACCTATGGCTGAACATGTACATGATTTGGAATATCAAATCTATAGGTATCTTTACATTCTCAAACCATGTACCTTTTGCTCGACTCTCCACTTGGATCCGGCAGTTGCTCTTTCTGCAACGAAAGCTGCCCAACTGCCCAGTCCCACATTTGCTTAATGTCATTGGTTTTCTATGGTTTCTACATATTTTCTCCCTCAGAATAAGTCTGTGCTTTTCAGCAAACTGAGCTGTTGTGCCCAGTCTAGTCAGTATTTTTATCATATTCCAATGGGACCTGAAACAATCGAAACATAAATTAGAACTGTTTTAGCTTACAAGTTTTTTTAGCGAAGAAGTTTTCTGAAGGAGGTGGGCAAGATAATAAATCGATTACCAACCTTATTTCTTCCGAAAAATAACGGATACGGCGGCCAGACGACCCAGAAGGACGAGGTCCCGCATCACTCGCACTGCCCTCAGACCAAGTCGGTGACGCAGGCATCACCGACGCGGCAGTGGCAGCGGTAGCACGGGAACAACCGGCTTCTGGTTCCGATGACGGAATCACGGGCACAAGCGGCTCATCAGAGTACAACACTTGCACACACGAAGGGCCTAAAGAAGAGCTCGCAACAAGTGGCTCACTAGAGTCCAACACTTGCACTACACTCGATTCTTCAGACGATATCACAGCAGAACACAAAACCTGGGGCTTCGGAGACGCCATGATAGTAGTCAAACGTTGATTCACAAACAGGAGTACGTAATCGCTCTCAACTGCAAGGGACGCAAACGATGACTAAAATCAAAGAGTATAATAATAATACGGGACAAGAGAGCCTTCTCGTGCGATTTCGAAGCATACAGATTCGAAGCGCCTCTGTATTTCTTAACCGGAACTAATGCTCTATCCCACAGAATACATATACTCTCTATCCAAAGAGGCTCTATCTATAGGTCGTATAGGTAGTTGTAGCTCTATGGAATTTAAGGAGGTTATTCTATTCGTGATAATTTGTGGTTATTGTAATTTGTTAAAATAGTTTTCTGAACAAAATTGTAAATTTCCTGAGAAACATTACGGTAATTAATATTTTATTTTGTTTTCGTTATTACATTTTGTAACAAATTACAGTTAATAAATACTGCGGATTCTCTACAAACATAATATGGTAATTCCTTCAATGTAGCTGGTGAAATTCAATTTTGATAGGCTTGTTTGCAAATAGCAACTGTATTTACGTCGTAGGTTGATCAAAATGTGAATATAATGATGATACATTTAATAAATTACAATCATTGAAACACAAATAACTTGAGGAGCTATGATTGATATTGTAATGATCGTGATTTAGTAAACGAGTCATCATTATATTAGTGAATCGTATTTAGGTCAAGATACGTTGTACACAGCCGCTATTTGCAACACATACGAAACAAAATTTGAATTTCACCAGCTACATTGAAGGAATTACCATATTATGTTTGTAGAGAATCCGCAGTATTTATTAACTGTAATTTGTTACAAAATGTAATAACGAAAACAAAATAAAAATATTAATTACCGTAATGTTTCTCAGAAAATTTACAATTTGGTTCAGAAAACTATTTTAACAAATTACAATAAACACATTGTCACGCTTTCTTTCCCCGAAGGGTTAGGCAGATGCGTACCCATATTATGTACGCATAAATACCATAATAATAAAAATAGCACAATAGGAAATTAAACAAAAAAAAATGTTTTTTGTATGTAGGATCAGCAAAGCTGAGAGGTATATCGTCAGGATTTGGAGTTCCCATTTTATTGGGATAAACAAGACTGTATAAACAATTACAGGGTTTTTATTACAGTACTAGTTACACTATATTAAAAAACACACACACAATACAAACGGTAATTAGAAACAAGATAAAGTAGGTGTAAAGATATAGTAACAATACGGCGAACAAACCCTTAAGGTTCACAGTTCGTATAGCGGCGTGAGCCACCCAAATACAAAGTGTATCGCTCGCTAGCAGCAAGCCTATACAGCTATGTGAATATACAGCAGCGCTGTATCAGGTACGAACATCCCTCCACAACAACTCTGTCCGATGGCGCACAAAAGTACGTCACGCGTTTACAAGATACAAAACACTAAAATGTGCTAAATCTATTAAGACTTACATTAAAAAGTAATCAATACAAGATTAATTGTCATAAATAAACAAAGGTGATTAAATAAAGTAAATCAAATAAATAATCAAAGTAACATGTCATTGATTGTTTTGAACAAAACCATCGGTTACAATTATCGTAATAAGTTGCCAAAAATCAATTAGTGCGTACACAGAGTACTCCATAAATTATGCTCCGATTTATCAGACAGTGATCGATAGTAAAATCACATAAATTAATAATAAGAAAAACAAATCATATCAGATTCTGTTGACTACCCACAATTGTAGTGACAGGCAACTCCCATAACAAATTGTATTAACTACCCACATTTATAATGCCAACCATCTCCGACATATATTTTTTTGTCAGTGCTACATTTATTTTTATTCTTATAACAATACTTTTGGGCTGCAGTTTTCATTTCATCTTCACCATCATAAATTAATTTTCCGACCAAAATTCGATTGACTGATCGACACCAACCGTAAATGATAACATTTAATGTCTTATCCAAAAAGCATTTCTTAAATGTATCATTATGGGCTGGACATTTATTTGGACAATCTATAAACACATCCGTAAAAGATATAATTGCGTGTTTCACACGTTTTTTGTGGACGTTTCTCCTGAGACACGATGTTGCAATATTTTGAATTTCATTGAAATAATTTTTATTTTCTCTGCTGGGGCAACAAAGCCATTTTTTGTTTTCATATTCTTTAGCTTTGATGAACGTATTATTTTCAATACATATTGTGTTCTCTATTAAAATTTCTGCATTAGCCAATCTCGATTTGAATGACTGTCCTTTTTTGCGCAAACGACATATTTTATTTTGAAGATACTTCATTTTTGTCTTGAGTGGTCTCATTTGTATGCAATTGAACCGCACCCCAATACTTTCACGAGCATCTGAAAAATATAAAAAATATAATAATTATACTCTCTTTTCATGAATGCAAGTCCAAGGTAAAGAACAGGCTTCTTACTCTTAACTACGAAGAAATAGAAAAATATTTTATTGGGTAAAGTAAACACACACCCTCACACACACACACACATGCTCCACATTCACACACAACTTTCACACTACATTCTACATCTCTATTTTAATTTATGCATGTTTGAAATTATAATTAAAAATCTTCGTTGGTATAAAAATGTAATGTAATAAATAGGGAGAAGGCGCTGAAATCTGACATACAGGTTTTTACCTAGCTTGGGTTTCAGAGGCTTCATAGGTTTTTTTGTAAATGAAGTTTATTTCAATAAAGATTTATTATTATTAAATAAATTTTGTATCATTCACTTTATAAATGTTTCTGCACAAATCAATTATTTAGTTAGGTGATTACTTAAAACTAGCTCTATTTGCAAGTTTACAACATCACTCATGTGGAATTTCAAATAATAAATATTTGTGCAGGCACAGTGGCACAGTAATAGGCTAAATAAAAATGCTGAAGATAAACTACCTTTGAGTAATCGTTTTTGTTTGAGTCTGCATATCACACTATAATTATGTTCCATCATCACAGATTTTGCAGCAGCAGTGCAGTGACTTTTATCTGAAAACAGTATATAATACATGAATAAAATATGCAAGAGAATGCACCATGTTGATGGAGTTTAAAGTAGAGATGCCACGAATGGTCGCTATTATTTGACGTTTGGTGAATAGTTGTATAAAATAAACTTTTAAAAACAAAAAGACTTAAAAATAATGAAACTCCGCGCCCTAAGCATTTTTTATATTCCTTTTATTATGTTGAATAGTAATGGCGAGTTATTTTACTATTCGCAATAGGTAATAATGGCCATTAATCGGTATTTGACTATTCGTGGCATCTCTTGTATAAACTAATAAATTATAATACCTGAAGCTGAAGAAGCAAGAAGAGAGGTAGTAGTGGATGGATGACTAACAATGATAGTCTCAAACTGCTGAGCTGGATGCTGAGTCGTAGCAGCGATGCCACAACTATCACCTGAAATAATATTATTTTTTATGGAATAGCTTTTTTATTATATCTCGAGAACCAACACACAAAGTTTGCCAAGTCAGCTAGTATTTGATAAAACATACCAGGAGTGGAAGTAAGAGGAAGAGAAGTGCTAGTGGTAGGGTGACTGAAACTTAGGCTAGCCTCGGATTGCCCAGCTGTAGCAATGATGGCATGACTTTCACCTGAAAGAATTACCTAGTAAATTAAATATAATTATTGTTTTGTTAAATATATTCATGTCACTCAGTTTATTGATATAGAACAGAAACGTCACACATTGTTTTTATTATTGATAGGCTCGCGCTTGACCTCTATCACACCTGATGGTAAGCAATGATGTGGTCGACGATGGACCACACTTGCTTAGAAGTAACCTATTCTGTTGTGTGTATTCCTACTCTTGTCTGGTAATTAGTAAAATCTGGCACAAGCACATCTTATTGTATTGTGTTTGCTTTGTATGAAGTAATTTAATTCAACTTACCAGGCAAATAAAGAGTTGGTATTGCCAATGCACTAAGGCGCTTAAAGCGATTACGGTGTTCATCAGTGAAGTGAATATCACATATTCTCTTCTTCTTATAAATGTATATGCTTCCCAATTGCATTCAACAAGATCAACCCAAGCTTTGAAACGCTCAGGAAATTTGCTAGGATTGGGCAATGAATGCATGACATTACCTGAAACCAAAGGAAATAATATTTTATATTTTGTCTTTTTGCCCATAAAAGCTTACCCATATGGGATTGCTGAATGTGCTAAATTGCTATTCATTGTAAGTACTAATTATTTAAAATAATATATTCCAAAAACATATTTATAATATTTCCTATTTTGAGAGTATGATAGTAATAATGAGAATGAAGGATTCCCAAACATGGTTAATAGAAGAGTTCTGTTTTAGCGGGCCAAAGAAAGAAAGAAAGAAAGAATAAATATAACACTAAGGTGAAAGCTCCAGGGTAGGCCGCGAATCGTATTTTGACCAACATACAATCTGATTATGACCTACAAATTGCAAAAAACGTAAGAAAATTTGAATTTCGCGGGCTACTATGGCGCGTGTACGTTACTCCAGCAAGAAAGTATCTCCTAGAGATATATGAGTAGAACGTATAGTTGGTGCCTTATCTGCTGTAAATGTGCCCCCACATAAAAAAAGTGTGACCCCTGTCATTTTGAAAAAAAAAACGGAAAACCGATTCTTGCTGGGGTAACGTTTTTCTAGCAGGAAAATTCTAAACGAGTGATCGGAGAGAGAAAAATTGTGCATGACCAGAGAGCTTATATGTGTGCCACAATGTGCCCCCAAAAATAAAATCTATTCAGATTTTCGAGATATTGCGTTTCCTGCTGGAGTAACGTTTTGATGAATCATATATCTCTAAAACCATTGCATGTGCCCCTGTAGAATAAACATACACGAGTAGCTCTTAATGTGTGCCCCTATGTGCCCCAATTAGATTTAAGAAAATATTTATAGTTTTCAAGTTATCGCGGTTTTATGAAAACCCGAAAAAACATCGCAGCGCCTAAATGAGACAAGGCATAAGTTCGCTGAAAACTGTATTCGGTCCTTCTTGACGCTAATAATAACCATACAAAGTTTCAAAACGCTTCATTCATGCGTTTTTGAATAATCTTGCTAAAAGTCAAAACGATGGTGTCATAACTTTGACGGCAAAATACAAGGAACTGGCTAAATCTTAGATGTGTAGGTGTAAACCAAAATCATGTGCCTTTAGTCAAAAATATATGGTGAAAATATTGAGCTTGGAATGTTTCGCATTAAGTAAATATAAACAAAAAACCAAATTAAGTAAACAACGGCTGGTTATCCGACCAAATTTGAATGACTACTAAAAAGCGACGGATTCATACATATCGATGACCTTCTTTACTTTACTTACTAACCGGTTCACACGTGTTGTGCCTGAGTACACTGAAGAAAAAAAGCTGCAGGAATGACTTTTTCTGTTTTTTTTTTGTTCCTACACCTTTATAAACTTGGAGGGTTGTATTGGTGATTTTGATGATTATTATTATGTAACTACATACGTCTTACAGCAGCGAATAATATTTTAATCAACATACAACCTAGCACTGGCCTGTAAATTGCGAGGAACGCAAGAAATTTTGAATTTCGCGGGCTGGTTGGAGCATTCCCGTTAATAGAAGATTCTCTTTTTTTATTCTTAATACTGATCTGTGATTTTTTGTGATGCGAATTTACTTAGACCTAGATGAAAAACTGATCTGCGATTTAAATAATAATGACTACACAACGTGCAAATTATTTCTAATATTTATACGTAGGAAATTTGATCTGTGATTTGATGCAATAATTACTTTAAGAATTAAAATTAAGGGAAGAAAAATAATAATTTCCACATCAACAAGCTGTTTCATTAATATAGTCACAAGGTGCATTTAATATGTTTTTTAATTAGCCCCCCAAAACTTTTGAACGCAACTGTACGGACAACAGCTTAGGTATAATACGTCCAATAAAGAAGGTCATCGGTATGTATGAATCCGTCGCTTTTTAGTAGTCATTCAAATTTGGTCGGATAACCACCCGTAGTTTACTTAATTTGGTTTTTTGTTTATATTTACTTAATGCGAAACATTCCAAGCTCAATATTTTCACCATATATTTTTGACTAAAGGCACATGATTTTGGTTTACACCTACACATCTGAGATTTAGCCAGTTCCTTGTATTTTGCCGTCAAAGTTATGACACCATCGTTTTGACTTTTAGCAAGATTTTTCAAAAACGCATGCATGAAGCGTTTTGAAACTTTGTATGGTTATTATTAGCGTCAAGAAGGACCGAATACAGTTTTCAGCGAACTTATGCCTTGTCTCATTTAGGCGCTGCGATGTTTTTTCAGGTTTTCATAAAACCGCGATAACTTGAAAACTATAAATATTTTCTTAAATCTAATTGGGGCACATAGGGGCACACATTAAGAGCTACTCGTGTATGTTTATTCTACAGGGGCACATGCAATGGTTTTAGAGATATACGATTCATCAAAACGTTACTCCAGCAGGAAACACAATATCTCGAAAATCTGAAGGGGCACAGATTTTATTTTTGGGGGACATTGTGGCACACATATAAGCTCTCTGGCCATGCACAATTTTTCTCTCTCCGATCACTCGTTTAGAATTTTCCTGCTAGAAAACCGTTACCCCAGCAAGAATCGTTTTTCCGTTTTTTTTTTTCAAAACGACAGGGAGCACACTTTTTTTTATGTGGGGGCACATTTACAGCAGATAAGGCACCAACTATACGTTCTACTCATATATCTCTAGGAGATACTTTCTTGCTGGAGTAACGTACACCCCTGACGCTTCCACATTATAACACTTCTTTTTTGAAAAAACTTACCAGTGTCCTTACATCCAAAAGCACAACGGAAAGGCATTGTATCTGTTATGAAAGACACACACAGCACAAAAAGCGTCTTTTCGCAAGATTGAAGAATATTATTCACTAAATATGTCAGTACTTCACAATGTTTGTGAAATTGCTACAGAGTAACGACTAAAATAATTGGTTTCCGGGTAGTAATCCAATATCAGGACGGAGGAGAAACTCAAATCGACGTATGATGTAGATAAACCACTGAAAAACCAATTGGACACACGAAACACAAACAAACGCGGACAAATGTTGCGGCGACCATTTTTTTTTTTTTTTTAATTTTGTGGCTATCATTACGTTATGTAAAAGGTTGCCATAATCGATAATGCTTTACGGGAAAATTATTAAATTAATTTGAAAATTATTATAATTACATTGACAAATATTATAATTATTCTTTAGAAAAATACTGTAAATTAAATTTGATATTTTAATTATTTTAGATTCATATTTGCATAAAATTGTGATTACAGAGACATCTATTGTAGAGTATGGTAACTATTCGATGTCATAGACTCATAGTTTCTTGGTTAAGAAAAGAAGATTGCGACTCTATCTTTACCGAAGTTGCGCTTGTTCTAACTGTCCCCCCCCTGACTAAAATCCAAAAATGGCGCCATTTCAAGTTTGGTTTCACTTATCGGTAATAGTCGGTAAATTATTCTAAATGGTAATTTAAATAGCACTTATTTAAATCAGTTAAATATATGTATTATAATGAAATGTGACTAAAAACTATATAAATCACTAGATATACATATTTATTTCATCATTAATAAGGAGTAAAACATTTTAGTGCTTTGAATTTTCTCTAGTATATCTATAGTAGTCTATGCTTTCCGTAAAACGAAACGTACAATGACGAGACTTAACCTCAAAAGTGTCATAATATTGTTGAATTTTTATGTTTTTGGTTTTTTTTATATCTCGTAAACTATTAATTTCCGTGCGAAAAGAACTACACGTAGAAGCTTCTAATAATATTATCTTTCTGAAAAAAAATATGGACTCTAAATTCCACGTCACATCATCTAAAGCTTAGCCGGAAGTTCCGTCGGAGACACATGGTTTTTGTGACGATAATTTTGTTCAGGTTGAGTGTGTTTCTACTGATATTTGCAAGCAGGAGAGCTTCGAGATGAAGGTGGAGTCGGAACAGCGGTGCGTACCCGTAGAAGTGATGCAAAGTCCTTCTATTATTGTTCCAATAGGTGATAGTCCAGCGGATATCTATCGGGGTAAATAATGCATCGTAAATCCCACTTCACAATGTCACAGCATACCTCAGCAAGCGGAACGGCGTTTTTCCCGGAAAATTCTGGAAGAAGAGATCTGTACCCTACCGTATTTTGCTACGAGGGATGGTTTCCATTTCTTTGATAAAAATAAAGTTATTTTTGTGTTTATTTTATTTATTCTAGCTGACGTGTATTGTCACAATAGATTGACAAACAAGTTTTCGACCATAAATATAAGGTATGGATTTAGTAAATCCGATGATCCAAATTCTTCGATAAAAATAAAAATATACGAAAGAAGTCAGGAAATATTTGTGAATAATTTAATAAGCAGTATTCTGTAAATAAATATAAATTTTGGAAATACAAGAAGAAATTTATAAATTGTTTTTTGAAAATTATTTTCTTCTTTAGAAAAGAAATTTTAGAGAATAGACAGTGGTGTCAGATGTCATTTGACATGACAAATAACTGTCAGATATCTGGTACGTCAACGTTAGTACGGTTGACAATGTAGAAAAAGTTTAAATTTTAACCGACTTCAAAAGTAGGAGGTTCTCAATTAGATTGTATTTTGCGTAATATTAATCGTTGTTTTTTTGTGGGTTTCATGTAATCAATATAGATGAGGTGCACGGACGTGACCGAAGACCGATGGGAGATGTGACCACATACCGTTAGCAAGGAATTAATCTTATTAGAAGTTTATTAGGAAGAAATAGATGTGGACATTCCTCAAGAGTGCGATTTTAATAAAGATATTACTATAGATAGGAGGGAAAGGGATTGCGATCCTCTCTCCTAGGGAAATGTGGGTTTATTGTCGGTTTATACCAGCTTTGTATATGGGGTATAGTGCCTTCGCAAAGTAGGGTCAAGTTGATCCTGTATGGTGTAACCGAGCCCATGACAATTTTATAAATTAATCAATTAGAGAATATTGACAATTTGATGGTAGCTACTGTTCTCATGAACGCCCTAAAGTTGATGGTTTGCTTTTTTATCATTCCTTCTAGCTTACTTTCTTCACACTCCTCCCTACGTTGCTGTTTTGGTGCCTGTGAATGAGACGAATCCCCTGCTTGCTTCGAACGATCTGCTTCTACCGACGGCGGCGGCGGAGGCTGTTGAGGCTCTTGTTGTTTTGACACCAAGTGCTCCATGATTTTGGTGATTAGCTGCTTGATCGACAGATACACTTCTTCTGCCTTATCAAAACAATTCTTGGTGAAATACACATGGTTAAAGTCAGCAAGCTCACAGCACTTCCTATGGTTACGTTGATACTCTCTCCAATAATTTTCTAATATCTCCAACTTCCGCTTGCAGTAATCAATGGTTTTTCGTTCAGCTCCGTCTTTCTTGATATTAGTTAGAAGTTTAACCAAAGAGTCGTAGACCTCCGTTTGGCTGACTGCTAACTGCTCCATTATTCTCACGGTCGGCTAAATACGCGAGTGAAAATAAAGTGTATAAAATGGTTTGGTCTGACCTTATATTCTTCTTACGGGACAGCTGCTCAATTTCTCCAACTGGAACTCACTGCCTACTTACACTCCCTACAAACTGGTAAAACACACACTGGTTGCAAGGTCCCGGCGCACAAACACTTCACTGTACTTCGCGAACCGAGCCCTTTGATGCTCGAAGGACCATGTAGAAAGTACTACAGTCTTCATCTACTGACACCAGCGCAGCTCAAACGAGAGCTACAAATTATCTATGGGCAAATGCCACAAGATTTAGCACTACCAATCGAAAACATAGAGACAGACCTTCAGCGCATCTACAAGCTACTGAGAACAAAAGCGAGAGTTACCGAAAAATATGTAATTTTCGAAATCACATTCCCGCTCATAGCAAGAGAAAGTTACCAACTATTCAGGATAATACCAATTCCACAACAAACCAATTACAGTATGATTACCATAACACCAATATCAGAATACGTCGCAGTAAACCTAAAAAAGGATGCCTATTTCATACCAACCATACATGAACTTGACACATGCTTGTACCATGGAGAATCCTTTATATGTGAGCTCTTCAAACCAATCCAAAATTTGGAAAATGACAAAAACTTTTGCGAAACAAACCCAATAAACCAAAGGTGCAAGACAGAAAGAACAGCGTGCAGAAACAGATGGGTTGAATTACACTCAACGTCACAATACTTATATTTTTGCTGTGACACATATTCAATTAAAATCATATGTGACGATCAAGTTACCGTGCGCCAGCTGACCCGAGCACGGGTCATTAGCATGAATCAGAAATGCTTTATTAAAAGTAAAGATATCACACTGTATTCTTTACAACAGCAGTCCAACCAATTATTTTTTTCACCACAACTGCGCGTGCCAGAGCAAACCATATTGTGAACATCACAATACCAACAGAAACAGCATTACCAGAGGACATGAGTCTGAATAGATCTCTATTCATTCTTGGAGAACAAATTAAAACACTGAAAACCACCAAAGCAGAAGTAGATGACGTATCAATCCATGACATCCACCAGTATACCATCGTCTACATACTGTTGGGAGTTGTACTATGCGCGGCAGCAGTCTGGATCTGGAAAAGAGCGAGTTGCTGCTCGCCTTCTACGGCCAGCCGGGCGCAGCCTCACCACAGACAGGAGTCTGTGGCGACTACATCGGAGCCAACCAGAATATATAGTGAAGTGCAACCGCGAAAGCAGAGTACAGCTGACCGTCAGCAAAGTGAGAGTGAACCTATAGGTATAAGTGCATATTTCGCCAGACGATGGCCCAGTGCTATGCGTAGTGCGGGTAAAAAGGAAAGGGCTACGTTGCCTAAAGTGCGAAAAGAAAGTGCGCTTACAGTGGAAGACTCATTAGTTTAAAAGAATTTATGTTTTAGAGATAAGTAACCATAATTTGTATTTTGCCTTTGTTTACCATTTAAATTACTTATTTTAAGTACCTTTTGTTTACCATTTTTAATTTGTTTACCTACTTTACTTTTGTTTACCATTTCTTGTTTATTTCTTGTAATATTATACAACTAAGATGATTTGATGAATACTTTGCCCTATTCTTATCTCATCTTGTGCTCGGGAATATGTTCGGTACAATATTGGCAACCGAACAGCTCAGCACTTTTGCCTGCATGCATTTCCATAAATGCATGTATCGCAACTATCGCCAGTTAGTGCGTGTTCAGATACCAATCGCGTAACTCGAATCAAACCATCTTAGTGCTAATTTAGCTAATAATTATTACCATTTTACCATTTAATAGTTAACTAGTGTACAATATAACTTTGAACCATATTATTGCGTATCATTAAACCAGTATTCGTAAACCAACAACCAAACCATTAACATTCCGGTATAAACTCAACCGAATCAACCAACACTAGAAATAGTGCTAAACCAAGCAGGCACTAGTTTCTACAAATATCCTTTCAAGTTATATTTATGGAGCACTCTGGGGGAAGTTCAGGAAATAGTGAGTAGGTGTTCACAATGGTGGTCGTTTTTCTCCTGGTCTTCATAAGCGTCCGGTGGAGCTTAAACTATTACAGTTCTGAATTTTATTTTTGTAAACCCTTTCTGGGTAGATGCTAACTAGGGCATCTCAGGTTAGCAAATTTATCAGAGCAGTATGGCTTTTTAGGGAGGTTTTTGTCTCATTGAAGCCATGTGCACTGCCGGGACATGTGGTGCGCCGAATGGCTCAAGCTAATAATAAAAAAAAGACCACACTACTCGGGGTTCATTTTTGGCTATCCATAGATGGATTTCTGCTTCTTCGTTTACTTCCCATAGGTACGGCATTCGCATTAGGGTTAGGTAGGCTTTTATTTTTTTTTTTTTTTTGGGGGGTGGGAAATCATCCTATGACTTCTTCCGCTCTAGGGTGGAGCGGAAGGGTGTGTCAGACTCTTACTGACTAAAACCCACCCCTGTTCCTCCCTGCCTCGAGTGCCCGAGGGCGAGGTAACTCTTTCGAATTTATCCTCCACCCCCGGGCAGGCATCGGCCGTGGCAGGCCCCTTCCCTTGGCTGACAACTCTTTGAGGCGCGCGTGGAACACTACGCGCCGTCGACTCTCGGGCCTGGTGCTGATCGGACGGCGAGTTACCCACTACTCGCCGTCCGCAGGCCCGGGTCTACGGTGGCCGGAGATCGTCTCGCGGCGTCCGAACCCCCTGCCATCTCAGGCGGCGGTTGCGGCTGGGAGCGCTAGGGCGACTCGGCTGTGTTCGAATCTCCCTAGCGTATGCCGCCTCCCTCTTCGCGAGCATTACTGCTTCGCAGAAGGAGGAGACCGCCTCCCATTCCCTCTCGCTCCGTACCATGGCCTGAACCAGGGCACGGCGCGAGAGGTCGCTGCCGCCTATCGCATCCACGAGGACACGGCGGTGTTCTGCCCAAGCGGGGCAAACCTCCACCGTATGCTCCACCGTGTCCTCTGGGCGATCCTCGCAATGGAAACACCCGGGGGTCACCTCCGCCTTGATCCGACACAGGTACTTACCGAAACAGCCGTGTCCGGTGAGCACCTGCGTCAGGCGGAAGGTGAGGGCGCCGTGACGCCTCTCCAGCCACTCCTCAAAGAGGGGCACTACCGCCTCGATGGTGGCGTGCCCAGCGCTGGGTTGCGACAGTCGCTCTCTCCATGTCACCATGAGATCCTGCTGGAGCTCGGTCCGCCGAGCCGCGAGTTGTCGCGGCAGCGGAGTTTCGCCCCGGCGTTTGGCCTCCTCGCGCCACTCGTACAGGTGCGCGAGGATTTTTGCCTCCAGATCCCACGGTGACAGTCCGGCAAGGAGGCTCGCCGCCTCACGGGAGATCGTGCGGTATCCGCGGATGATGCGGATGGGTTAGGTAGGCTTCAATCGGCTTTTCTATTATTCAATTGAATAGAAGACTTACTAACGTTTGCGCTTCTATTCGCAGGGGCGTAGCTCATGTGACGATTGTAGACACAGCCTAATGTTAGCGGATGTGCACCGGCCTTAACTGGTTGACTAGAATGTTCTAGACTTATTGGAAAGCCGTTTGAATATTAAAATGATAGGCTTGACGCATACGTCAAGCCTATCATTTAACACACACACACACACACACACACTGACACATATGTCAGTTAGATAGAAGTTTAGCCCTAGGAAGTGAGCATACGTGTTTCCCTTTTATCTTAATATAATACAATTGAAATCGCCCTCAGCAGTTTCCCTTATTCGCCCGTAGTCAGATCCCAGCGCGTAGTCCTCTCGCAGTCACCAAGCTTAGTGACGTCCCCCAGAGTCACGAGGAGCGTCCCAGGGTCCCTGCAGGCCGCAAGAGTGCCGTGGGATCCTACAGTATCTAGCAGTGCAAAGAATGTTAAAGTGGAGCTGCCCGTAATGGTACTGCTCGTTAGATACGGCGATTGACCCCGATTTTTTTCTGCAAGACACTTTCCAAAATTATTTGCTATGTTAGCAGATGCCAGCTGTGACAAGTGCACTTGTAATAAACCTGAAGATGACTCATTTTGTTTCGAGGAATATGTTATATTTTTAATACATTTCCAGATCTTTTTACTATTTGTTCCAGCCTTTTCTAATGCAGTTTTATCGTAGTTGCTCTTAACTTTTTTGAGAAGATCATTACAAAAATTACGATAACTTTTTTATGACAATTGCAACATAGCATTATTTGGGTGAGATTAAGCTTTCATGTGCAGTTTATCTCTATGCTTCATACAGCGGATAAGACCTGTCGTGATCCAGGGTTTTATGTTGCAATTTTTGTTGCTCAATTGTGATATAACCGTATTTTTCTGAATTGCATGTCGTAATTTTTTTGTTACATACAACATACAAAACTGCGGGTCAGCGGAATTATAGACTGGATCAAACTTGATGACGCGCAAATCTTTTTCAAGTTTATTTATATTCAATTTCGAAATTGTGCGAGTGTTTTGCTTAGGTAAGTTACAATCTAGAGTTAGTAGGGCAGCATTATGATCGGTTATTGTCGAGTTAACAACGAAAGCAAGTGAGAGGTAATTTGTTTTAAGTATGACATGGTCCAAGCAGGAGCCACTGTGATGTGTAGGTAAGGTGTGAGCAGGCCGTGATATGCGCATAGGTTGAGGTAGTCCTGAGGAGATGCATCAGTACTTCCTGGAAGAATATTAATATTTCCAATTACAATCGTGTTTTTGATGGATGACAGGTTCTGTAAGCTATCGTTCAGCGAGTCAGTAAAATTGCTAATATTCTTGAGAGGGAGGTCGATATAATGCTAATATTGCAAAGTTTGATCCAATCTTCACCACCAAACTGTTGCAGTCGTGCATATTAGGTTCCTCAACAGAGACCTTCAAATGATTCCTTACATAAACTATCACCCCATCATTTTGATTGTAATTCCTATTACTTTTGTACATATTATAACCCGGTATCAGGTTGGATGTTATATTGCTTGGCAAGCCAGCATTCGGTCAAAACAATAACGTCACTATTTATGTTTAATTGTTGTTGAAAGGTGCAAAAGCTATCAAAATTCTTAAAAATACTGCGAATATTTTGTGTTAGAGCGAAAGTAACTCTGTTTTGTCCGTCTGTTTATTACCTCTTCACGTCCTAAACGGTTAAACGAATTTGGATGGAACTTGTCACACAGATTGAACATATCCTGGAATAGGACATAGTTTTTATCCCGGGAGTTTTTCTCTTGTAATAATTTCCAACTATCACGCTGGCGAACCGCCGTCAGAAGTTAGTAAATAACAAAGGGACTATCTATCCGTTAGGTACTTTCATATAGACGATAGAGAGTTGGAGCGAACCCAGGAGGGCTAAAGGCATCTTTCGATTTTTTTGGGGTTCCAAAAGTCCCGGCAGTCATGGTCGGCATATAGAATCTCTCAATCGACTCGTGTGTATGTCTGCCGTCCTGCACAGACAATTTGCTCCGAATCTACTGGACCTATTGAATTGAAATTTGGTTCACGTAAATTCTGTGATCAAAACACGGTCGTGTAACTTGCGTTCGTACAAACAATTTTTGATTATGATAAATAAATGATAAATGATGTTTATTCAGTAAATAGGTTACAAGGAACACTTTTACACGTCAATGGTTTTTGTCAGTTTACGCTAGATGAGGCCGGTGTTTCCTAGCTGACTACCCTGAGAAGAAACACCGAAACAAACTCTGAGGTCAAAGTCTCTTTTAAAGTGTTCAAATCCATACAATGTGTACTGGTTAAATCATATGAGAACCATGTACGTTTATGTCTGGGATGAGCTTTTTGAAAAAAGCAACACACAAATTCGAGTGGACCTGTTCAGACAGTGCAAGCATTTGTCAGTCATCGCGAAGCTCAATTCAGAACTTTGAGGAGCTCAACGAACCGACGAACAATACCAAAGTAAGGACATTTGAGTAGGCCGCAAAAATACTCAAACTACCAGACAATCATAAAATCTACATGAATATAACGACATACATAGTTCTCGCATTCACATTATTCTATATTCTTTATGAGGACCATGCAGCTTAGTGTCTGTAGTGATCTTTTGAAGAAAGAACCACACATATTTGAGTGGACCTGTCCAGTCAGTGCAAGCATTTGTCAATATTCGAATAGCTCAACTTAAAAACCACTAAGGAGCTCAATGACTTGACGAACAATACCAAAGAAAAGACATTTGGGTAGGCCGCAAAAGTACTCAAACTGTCAGGCAACGTTAAAAATTACTGTAAAAAGGAGGAGAAAATAATAATAATAACCCACATAGTCCTCACATTTACAATAATTAAGTAATCAAAAAAAAAAAAAAGTATAATACTTTACAAAGTAAATATTCGTGTCAAACAAAATAGTAGTAATAATATGTCAATCACAAAATATATATAATATTTAACAAAGTATTCAACTCAAAAAAAATAAAAAATAATAATAAAATGTCAATCAAAAAAAAAATATTAAAAATATAATATAATACTATACAAATATTCATGTCAAAAACGAATATTAAAAAAAATATATAAAAAAATTTCATCAGTAAGTAGTACATATTATTATGAAAACAATGGCTCATGTATATCGTTGAAGCAGCTCAATCCCACACCTTTTTGTCCTCAAGAAAGTCATTAATTGTGTAAAAAGCTTTCTGGCATAACTTTCGTTTAATAAATGATTTAAATTTATTTATGCTTATTTCTTGAATTTGGCTAGGAAGTTTATTATAGAAACGTATATTGGCATCTAAACGAACCACCTATTTTTTTCTTAAGCCTGATTTTAGGTACAATAAATTTGTGTTTGTTCCTAGTATTTATGCTATGGATATCACTGTATCTTTTAAACAGATTAATATTTTTATGTGCATACATGAGATTCTCATAAATATATTGAGAGGGCACAGTCATAATATTAATCTCTTTAAATTTGTCTCTTAGGAAGTGTCTGGGACTTAATTTATAAATTGCACGAATAGCCCTTTTCTGTAAAACAAAAATTGTCTGAATATCGGCGGCATTCCTCACAACAGAATGCCGTATGACATCACACTATGAAAATAACTAAAGTATACTAAACGAGCTGTCTCTAAATCAGTTAATTCACGAATTTTCCTTACGGCGTATGCTGCAGAGCTAAGTTTTTTGGACAGTTTATCTATATAGGGGCTCCACTGAAGCTGCGCATCCAAAGTTAAACCTAAGAACACTGTGGAATCCTCGGGTTTCAACTCTTCACCCTTTATTAACACTTTAGTGTTCACTTGTTACATTGGGTAATGTGAACTTTATGCATTTTGTTTTTTTCTCGTTAAGGAGAAGATTATTGATGTTGAACCAGTTAACTACAGTTGAAAGAGCATTATTTACATCATCAACAACCACCTGCTGACGTTTGAGTTTAAATAAAAGTGAAGTGTCATCTGCAAACAGCACTATATCATGTTTATCCTTTATTAGATAAGGCAAGTCGTTGATATAGATTAGAAACAAAAAAGGACCCAGAATTGAGCCTTGAGGAACCCCCTATTCTGACTACAGACCCGGGAGACCTTTTGCTGTTCACATCAACTCTCTGAATCCTATTACTCAAGTATGAAGTAAGAAGATCCAGAGAGGCGCCCCGGACTCCGTAGTAGTGCAGCTTCCTGATCAATGTATTATAGAGAACGCAATCGAAAGCCTTAGACAAATCACAAAAAATGCCCAACGCATCGCATTTATCTTCCCATGCATTAATAAATGTGTCCCAAAAGTTCAACACCAGCATTAGTTGTTGAACGACCCTTTGTGAAATCAAACTGTTATGTAATAATTTGTGTTTATTAAAATATCTTTGAATTTGATCTAAAATCATTTTCTCAAAAATTTTACTAAAAGTAGGTAGCACTGATATAGGTCTATAATTAGTAGGGTCTGATTTACTACCCGATTTAAACAATGGTATAATTTTACTATATTTCATTAGATCAGGAAACTCACCACAATCTATACAATTATTAAAAATTTCTGCTAAAGTAGGTGCTACAATGTTTATAATACGAGTAGACCTAGCAACGTCAATAGAATTACCCCATAGATTTGCAGTCTTTTTAACATTTAAAGTATTAAAAGTTTTCATTACATCATTACAAGTGACATATTGGAAATTAAATTGGGATTCACAAACTGGAACGTTTTCTTTAAGTAAAATTTCTGCAGCAGTTGGTGATGAATTTAGAGATTTTGTAGTCGATACGGGAATCTCTGCAAAGAAATTTTCAAATGCCGCGGCGACTTGCGAATCTGATTTAATGATACTGTCATCAATAGCAAGGCTGTAATCACTACTTCAGTTGCAAGACCTTCCCGTTTCACTATTAATAATATCCCAAGTCATTTTAATTACATTATTACAATTTTTTAATTTTGAACTTAAGTAGCGAGATTTCGCCAAATATCATACTTTTTTAAATAATTTAGAATAATTTTTAACATATAAATTAAATTCTACAGTGTTAATATAAGTCCGATCTTCATACAGCTCATACAGCCGTTTTCTACTTTTATTAATACCAATGGTGGCCCAGTCATTGATGGAAGTATTGCTATTTACCGAAATCGTCTTGGGAATAAAAGTAGTATGAAATTGCATGCATTACATTTTGAAAAACTCATTATAATAATAATATTTATTTACTCAAAAACAGTAGGTAGGTACAGTAAATTCTTACAATTTTTAGGCTTACAGTTTAATTATAATAAAAGAATGAGCGTCCGCAGTTGAACTAGGCGTGAGCCTGTATCTCAGCTAACAGCGCCGTTTCCCCTCAGAAACAATACACTACGTAACCTAAATTAGCAAGAAGCAAGAGTTTAGGACCATTACAAATCAAAGAGAAATAAGAAATTAAGGTAAACTAAACTTAAATTACTAACAATTTTTTTTTTTTTTGTGTGTGTGTGAGAATGAGAGGGTGAGTGTGTGTGTGTGTGTGTGGGGGTGTCTGTGTGTATAAGTATAAGTGTATACATATGTCTACATGATAAATGCACAGGAGTAGAGTGAATATACATATATGTAGATATACAAACAAAAATATTAACTGATTATTTGAATAAATTTTTCAGTGTCTTCGTATGTTAGTTTCATTAAAAATTCATATACCTTCTTTTTACAATCGAATTTGTTAAGAGAAAAAATATGTATGGATTTATTAATTTTATTATACACATGTGGTGCTAGAAAGACGAAGAATCTCTTTATGAAAGAGGTTTTAGGTTTATGTATGCGGACTATAACGTCATGTTTTCTGCGTTTCTTTGTGAGATCAGTATCATAATTATATAAGTTCACCATGTTGTTTTAGTATAATGTTGAGTAAGAACAATTGTCTCACTGTAAGGACATCGCATGAGTTGTACAAAATTTTTGTGGGAAAACGAATTGGACGGAAAGTGTAAACTTTTAGAATTGCACGCTGAGCTATCTCAAGGCCTTTTAGAGTAGTTTTGGTAGCTCCTCCCCATACAATTATGCCGTAATTAATAATGGATTGACAAAGAGAGAAATAAACTTGTTTTAATAATTTGAGATCAGCAACATGTCGCAAAGTTTTAAAGATATAAATTAGTTTTCTTACTCGTCCCGACAAAGCCTTAATATGTGCCTTATAAGATAGATTATGGTCTATAATTAATCTCTAATCTAATTATAGGTGGAAAATCATCTTATGACTCTTTCCGCTCTGGGGTGGAGTGGAAGGGCGTGTCAGACTCTTACTGACTAAATCCCACCCCTGTTCCTCCCTGCCCTACGCGCCCGGGGGCGAGGTAACTCTTTCGAATTTATCCTCCACCCCCGGGCAGGCACTGGTCGTGGCAGGCCCCGTCCTTTGCTGACAACTCTTTGAGGCGCGCGTGGAACACTACGCGCCGTCGACTCTCGGGCCTGGTGCTGATCAGACGGCGAGTTACCCGCTACTCGCCGTCCGCAGGCCCGGGTCTACGGTGGCCGGAGATCGTCTCGCAGCCCCTGGCGTCTACTGCGACGGCTGCTGCTGGAGGCGCTAGGGCGACTCTGTCTCTGTTGAGTCTCCCTAACGTGTGCCGCCTCCCTCTTCGCGAGCATTACTGCTTCGCAGAAGGTGGAGACGGCCCCCCATTCCCTCTCACTCCGTACCATGGCCTGAACCAGGGCACGGCGCGAGAGGTCGCTGCCGCCTATCGCATCCACGAGGACACGGCGGTGTTCTGCCCAGGCGGGGCAAACCTCCACCGTATGCTCCACCGTGTCCACTGGGCGATCCTCGCAGTGGAAACACGCAGGGGTCACCTCCGCCTTGATCCGACACAGGTACCTCCCGAAACAGCCATGTCCGGTGAGGACCTGCGTCAGGCGGAAGGTGAGGGCGCCATGGCGCCTCTCCAGCCACTCCTCAAAGAGGGGCACTACCGCCTCGATGGTGGCGTGCCCAGCGCTGGGTTGCGACAGTCGCTCTCTCCAAGTCACCATGAGATCCTGCCGGAGCTCTGTCCGCCGAGCCGCGAGTTGTCGCGGCAGCGGAGTTTCGCCCCGGCGTTTAGCCTCCTCGCGCCACTCATACAGGTGCGCGAGGATTTTTGCCTCCAGATCCCACGGTGACAGTCCGGCAAGGAGGCTCGCCGCCTCAGTGATTTGTATGGTAATAACATAATGAGAAGTTGTTATCTGAAGGCATTAGTAAATGTCTTTTAATTATAAAGTGATAGAGTGTGGGATAAATGTTTACATAATGTTCATTTTTTGAGTAAGTCATACATACTTAAGTTTAAACAAAGCATTAGTTGAGACGTACTTAAAGTGAGCTGTTTACATTTTCCAATAAAGACAACATAATATAGTCATACTGTTATGGTTTTCTTTAGGTTCTCTAGGTCATTAAGGTCTTTTATTCGAGAATAGGAAGCTCCTTCATGCTGCTTAAGGTACACAATCCCATTTGATGTCCAGCAGAAATTAAAGCCATGACTTGTTTGGAATTGCCTCGCCATGTAAAATAGTTTCCGGGTTTTGCTGGTTAATGTCTCGGATACATATAGCGGTTTTAGTTGATATTGCTGGTTAAGATGGGTAGTATTCAGTTTGTTTCCTTTTTGCTTAGTTTTATTAAAGTTTTTAACCGCCTCAAGAACCTTCTCCTTCATAAATACGGTTGTAAAGTCTACCACGACAGGGTTTGAGGAGTCCTCCAGTCCAGACTTGGTTCTATAGATGTCTTTAATTGAGTTAGCATCCATTACCACGTTGAGAGTTTTACCTAATTTTTAACCGACGAAAAAAAAGGAGGAGGTTCTCAATTCGACCGTATATATGTTTTTTTTTTTTTTTTTTTTTTTTTTAACCGACGAAGAAAAAGGAGGAGGTTCTCAATTCGACCGTATATATGTTTTTTTTTTTTTTTTTTTTTTGTGTATGTTCAGCCCTCACTCCGTCATTTATGAACCGATTTTGATTATTCTTTTTTTGTTAGATAGGGTACACCGCAAGAGTGGTCCCATGTCAAGGAAATCAGGATCTGACTGTGGAATCCTGACAAAATTGAGAGAAAACCTCGAAAATTGTGGGCACGTTTAG
Source organism: Polia nebulosa (assembly GCA_951329385.1). NCBI lineage: Eukaryota > Metazoa > Arthropoda > Insecta > Lepidoptera > Noctuidae > Polia > Polia nebulosa. The sequence goes on from OX589604.1 coordinate 23,585,233, forward strand.
CGTTTCTGTATGTGTGTTCAGCCCTCACTCCGTCATTTATGAACCGATTTTGATTATTCTTTTTTTGTTAGATAGGGTATACCTCAACGGTGGTCCCATGCCAAGGAAATCAGGATCTGACAATGGAATCCTGACAAAATTGAGAGAAAACCTCGAAAATTGTGGGCACGTTTAGCGTTTTTAGCGTTTCTGTATGTATGTTCGGCCCTCACTCCGTTATTTATGAACCGATTTTGATGATTCTTTTTTTCTTAGATAGGGTATACCTCAAGGATTGTCCCATGTCAAGGATATCAGGATTTGCTCATGGGATCCTGAAAAAATTGAGAGTGAACCTCGAAAATTGGGCACGAATATTGTTTCTGTTTACTTTTCATAACTGAATCAGGTATTTGCATTTAGGAACCATCACATCATAAAACTGAGCTGATGATGGAAACCATACCTTTCCTAAACAATAGAAGTCAGATATAAAAACTGGTTTTAGTGACAAATACCACTTAATATGCTTTGACGAAAAGACGTCTTTACAATATTGGAGGTAACCTCAACTGGTCAATATCCTGGGAACTTCATGGAAGGATTGTTATATCATCAGCTCAGTGGCAAGAGGAATGATGAAGAATTAGAAATTAGCCTCAGAGTGTTAAAAGATGATGCGAGCCACAAAAAATCATGAAATAAAAAACTTTTTAACAAAAAAATTAACCGACGAAAAAGAACTAAAAAGCAAAAAATAAATAAACCTTTTAAGTCTTGAGTAATGAGCTTATTTACCTACATAAAATATCAAATTTTACATAAACTAATTTTGAGTCGGCGCCAATTAATAAAATGATTAATTACCTACTTACAGCCCTCTTCATTTGTGAGTACTTATAAAATTTAGATATTTAATAATCAGATTGTTGTTTGGCGCCGACTCAAAATTAGTTTATGTAAAATTTGATATTTTATGTAGGTAAATAAGCTCATTACTCAAGACTTAAAAGGTTTATTTATTTTTTGCTTTTTAGTTCTTTTTCGTCGGTTAATTTTTTTGTTAAAAAGTTTTATAACTTCGGTTTGGAGGGATTCTTTCGTCTCGCCGGAATGTTTGGGTAGATTTCGAATTTCTATCCCTACACCACGCGTTTTTCTCTCCAAGTTTTCCAGCTTTTCTTCCAACTCTTTTATTTTTGACTTGTCGGCCTTGCATTCATTTTCTAAAGACGATATTTTTAATATAAACTCATCATATTTATCAGACATGAAGTCAATACTGGCCTTTAACTCATTAAATCTCTTATCCTGCTCTACGGAGAAGGAGAAAAACATTTCTTTTACGGTTATTAGTAAGTCCGTACCTTCGTCATTGCATTTTCTTTTTTTCCTCTCAGTAATGTTAGCTAGAGTGTGAAGATCAGGCTCAGATTCGTAATGCTGTAATGGTGACTTCATTTTGTCTGCAATGACTTCAACTGACTTAACACCCGCTAACTCCGGTGCCGGCGTAACCGCTTTCAACGGCGGGGCGGGGGAGGTGGGAGAAGGCGTACGTCGTACTGACATTATTCAAAAGTTTGCAGTCTAAGGCAAGATACCAGGGCAGCAGAATAGATTAGATGGTGTGGGTAAGCGCTGACAACTTGACAGGTCAACTTAGCTGGTCGGTTATCGATGAATCTCAACAATCTCTCGTTCCGTCCAGTGTAAGGTGATCCCAAGCGCGTAGACAATGATTGCGTTGTTTATGTGTGTAACTACTAACCATGCGCAAGCGTCAGAGTGAATGGGATTTGTCCAAGTTGTAGATCTCTACAGCGGGTGTGTGCGTAGAACTGCGTAGTCCTTGATGTAGGTGTGCTTCATTCAGTCCGCCGCGCTGGTGTTGCCGTCGCTTGACTCGAACTGATGGCCTGTTTATACTTTATGAACTCCTGGTACTTCGACTGAATATTACGATGTTTATTTTCAGTTATTTGTTAAATGAATTAAAATAAAACAAAATTTAATACAGAAAACACGTCCAAACGCTTTCGCGATCCGAGGGGAAGGGGGAATGTTGATTAGGGTCATCATTAGTTGACAAAAGTGGGATTTTATTTGAGAGCTTAGTTTTAATTGTTTCCAAGCGACCTTTAGATTTTGGGTTAACAGTGATATCTTTCTTATTTGGTATTGTGATCAATAGTCCACTATGATCAGAGTCTAATAAATTGATATTTTTTTGTGGGTAGGTAAAATATCTGCATAAATATTATCTAGGCAAGATGCAGTAGTGGGGGTTATTCTAGTAGGCTCCATAAATAGATTTACAAGATTGTATGACTGAAACAAACTTATAATTTGAGTGCTTAGGCTAGAAGTTTCTAACAAATCAACGTTGAAGTCGCCACAAACGATGACGGACTTACTAGAGTTATAAATTTTTTGCAACACTTCATCCATTACTTTTTCAAAACAATCATACAATCCTTTAGGTGGTCTGTACACACTTAATATAATAAACTGCTCCAATTTAATACAAGCCATTTCAACTGTCTGTTCAACAGAGAGGCTCACAATATCCTTGCGGTCTTTAAACTTAAGTAGATTATTTATTAAAATTAATGAGCCACCATGTATAGCGTTTACTCTGCTGAACGAACTACCAACCTGGTGATTACTATAATTAAACATAATCTGATGGCTTTTAAGCCAATGTTCAGCTATACAAAGAATATCTACATTATTAAATTTAAGGAATAATTTTATTTCTAAATCCTTGCCCATACAACCATAAATATTTTGGTGCACCAGGTTGATACTATTTGTTGATTTTAAAACATTGTTTTCGCCATTCTTTAAATAATTGCTAGAGATTGTCTCTGTTGTCTTAATTTCTAATTTAAATTATTAATAATGTCAAAATGTGATGCCAAGACATTGGCAAAATTATGAGAAATGTCATTGCATTGCTCAAAAGAAGCAATTTGTTTAGCCAGTCTTGGCTGTTATACAAAATAAATATGATAGCGACACAGCTATTTGTCTCCTACAATAATTTGAAAGATAGTATATAACTATATGATTCCTATCTTTTGTCAAATAAAAACGATTACCAATGTAATTGTTAAAGTCAATTAGATGCAATAAGTTATTATTAAATAACAGATTGTGCAATTTTATATTAATATGATATCTAATTTGATTTTCTTCCTGTGGCAAACTTTGGCTATAAGGGAAAGTGAACATCACAATTTTTCTTAAATTAAGGTCAGACAAGGTTCTATAATATTGGAGCAATTCTCCTTTGTACCACAGTACCACAGTACCCCTATCACCAACTAAATGGGGGGTGGTAGCATCAAATCTGTGTTCTAGTTCATCACTTGTGGCTTCGAATCACAGCCCTTTGATAGATTCTATCTTTGCACGTGTAAGCAGGCACAACAGTTATGAATGGAGGCTTATTTAATTTGGCTTAGTGTTTATGCTTGAGTTCGTTTTTAATGGCATAGTTGAGTGTGCTAGCTAACAAGTGGCGGATTATTTAATTTTATGATTATATTTTTGACGATATATCTTTATTTTTCTGTTTTACATACGTTACATACACATATGTTAAGATTGTTGCATATAATTATATAGATTCAAGTTCTTCAAACTTAACAGACAGATGTGTTGCTGGGGAGTTTGTTGGCCACTTCTTCTTCACAGCTAAAACACTAGGAAGTGGTGACGGGCGGACGTTTTTGGGGGATTGTCTTTATGTAGAACTTTGACGTTCAAAAAGTGCTGGCTCTCAGTCTAGTTTGAATAAATGACTTTTGATTTTGTGATTAAATTAAAATAATTCCACTAACTACATCAGACTGCTTGAAAAGTGACTTGTTTAGAACTTTTTAGTTGCGTTTTAGTGGTGGCCCAGTGGTAACGGCCGCGACTTACAAGTTGTAGGTCGTGAGTTCAAACCCAGGCAGGCGCTTTACGTTGTGTAAATTATTACATCACCACTGCTCTCAAAACGGTGAAGGAAAACATCGTGAGGAAACCGGTATGTTACACTTACCGGTATGTTACTGGTATACATTCACCAACCCGAATTGGGCCCGCGTGGTGGATTACGGCCCACACCCTCTCACAGAGAGGCGGCCTGTGCCCCAGCAGTGTGGACAATAAAAAGCTGATGATGATGATGATGAGTTGCTTGTTGTCCGTCGGGTTTGTTTATTTTTTTAGTTACTTAGACCGTGTAAACTAACTAATTAACTAACTAACTACAGACTAGCTAACCACTAACTGGTATTCAGCTGCATCCGGCTAGACTGGAAGCCGACCCCAAGATAGTTGGGAAAAGGCTTAGCAGGCTAGGCAGACCGTGTAAACTAAGCATAATACAAGCAAGAGAAAAATAAACGGATTTTTAAAAAACTTTTTGGAATTTTTCAGCTTTCATAAAAAAAGAAAACTAGTAATGTAACTTGACACTAAATACAACAGTCACTTTTTTTGAGAAAATATACAAATCGCCATGTATGAAATATTGTAACTGTATTGAAGAAAGTTTAATAAAATAAGTAAATAACTTCTACCTATTAGAGGAATAAATTACTGCCACAATCATCATGAATAATTTGCCTAGAGTTGAGGCATGTGTCCTAAGGACCATGGGAGTTCTGAACACGAGGCTTTGGAACACGAGTACCAGGTGGGGTGGCTATCAGTTCCTCAGTGATCAGTATAGCCAGCGCAATCAGCAACAGCAACAACAACAGAATCAAAACCAACAACAACAGAGTAAGTGACAAAAGATTTGCTTGTTGGTTGTTAGTTATGTAGTTATTTATAATTTATAACAATTGGCGGTCAAACAATTGCACGGTCAAATATCTATAGTATTCTTTTTGTATGAACTGATCCATGCTTGGCCGTGCCCCGGCCGTGCCCCGGCCGGGGCCCGGTGTCGGCATGGTGTCAGCCCGGTGTAGCATGAATGACTAGCCCGATGGACGTGCCCCGGCCGTGGCTCGGTGGCGACACGGTGTAACGTGAATCATCCTTTATATGGTATTGGTACAGACTGTTTTCAGCATTACCTGACCCACCCTAAAATCAAACGACTTTGGACCCTCTGCCTGTAACATTAAGGTTTATTTAATTTATTTGAGCTTATCAGACAAGTGCTCGAGCACTCGATGAACAAAAATACAATAATAACACAGACACGCAAATTTGATCTTTAACACGTAACGTTAAGGTAAACCCACTCAACAAAGTCGGAGCCACCGGCATTATATATGTTTTTGTTAAGCTATTTTAATCGTTATCTCGTTAACATTAAAGTTGAAAAGCTTTTAAGTCACACTACATAATTACAACCCAATCTTTAATTTCGCGTATTCTCAACAAGTTCTTGTGGCTTATCGGTTTGATGCTGGATTGACGACGAACAGCATGTGGGTTAGAAAACACAGTCCACCTATACATCAGTTTCTTTTTTAATTTCTACAATATTGCTTGCAATATTAAAGAACGACCAATATGATTTTCGCCTAATAACTTATCTTGTAAACGGGTGGGTAATTTAAAAAAATTAAGTTCACAGAATTTATATTTACCAAGAATGGTTGAATACGAAGTAAAACATATTTACTACGTGAGGTAGATCATAAATTCATCTAAGTAACAAAATTTACACTACGCCTAATAGCAGTGACTGCGCACACACATTTGTAAATCGTTTAACTCGTTAAGTATTTTTAAGCAATTTGCTGTAATATAGCATCATGTCGCAACTTGACGACTATACCAAACATAAAATAATATTTTTACATGAGCAGAATGTTGGAATTAGAGAGATTGGTCGCCGACTTAATATAGCAGTAAGTGTTTTTTTATACCTATTTTATTTTATTGATTGTGATTAATGAACGCGTAGTTGGCTATTTTACCATTACATTCACTCTTAACAAGTTACATACACGGTTCCAAAAATGTTTATTTTTGTTTTAGAGAAATACGGTCAGGCTATGGCTAAGACGTTATGGAGACAATGAAAATATTCAGCGGATTCGTCCAGGAGCAAAAGCCATTAAGTATAGTCCCGAATTCGAACGCCACCGGGCTATTGTTTCAAGCCACGTTGAAAATCCGTTTTTGCCCATTCGTGCAACCGCAATAAACCACAATATTTCAGTGGAAACAGTGAGAAGGCATTTACACGTTGCTGGGATAAAGAATTATAAGCCGGCACAGAAAATTGCATTGACACCTGCTCATCGTGCAGAAAAAATAAATATTCCTGGGCAAAACGGACCCTGTTTTGCCCAGGAATATTTAAATTGTACTTGGGAAGAAAATGTTGTGATCTTCACTGATGAAAAATCATTTAAATCGGACAAAGATGGACGTAAAATCTTATGGCGGAAGGAAAGAGAACGTTACAACGAGAAGTGCTTGCTACCTTGTAGAACCAGCGGTAGAATAACCCTGGGCTACTGGGGCTGGATGTCGTCCATGGGACCTGGTGAATTGGTGGAAGTTGGTGGTAGGTTTAATAGCAGTTTGTATTTGGAGATTCTGCGTGACGTCATGCTGCCGACTGTGCGAATTGCCTATCCAACGTCACATATTTATTTCATCCACGATAACTGCTCCATCCATCGTGCAGGCATTGTGCGGGAATGGTTAGCTGCTCAAGAAGGTGTGTCAGTTATTAATTGGCCATCTAAAAGTCCTGATTTGAATCCTATAGAAAATCTATGGGGTCAAATGGTTTTAAATTGGGACTCAACGGAAGTGCGAAACAAACACAACTTGGCTGAGGTCGTGAACTCGTGACATCGACTTGGGAGCACATGAGAGGCAAAGATTTGTGTTGGAACATGGTGCGCGGTATGCGTTTTTTTTTTTTTTTTTTTTTTTTTTGGGGGGTGGGAAATCATCCAATGACTCTTTCCGCTCTGGGGTGGAGCGGAAGGGCGTGTCAGACTCTTACTGACTAAAACCCACCCCTGTTCCTCCCTGCCCTACGCGCCCGGGGGCGAGGTAACTCTTTCGAATTTATCCTCCACCCCCGGGCAGGCACTGGCCGTGGCAGGCCCCGTCCTTTGCTGACAACTCTTTGAGGCGCGCGTGGAACACTACGCGCCGTCGACTCTCGGGCCTGGTGCTGATCGGACGGCGAGTTACCCGCTACTCGCCGTCCGCAGGCCCGGGTCTACGGTGGCCGGAGATCGTCTCGCAGCCCCCGGCGTCTCCTGCGACGGCTGCTGCTGGGGGCGCTAGGGCGATTCGGTCTCTGTTGAATCTCCCTAACGTGTGCCGCCTCCCTCTTCGCGAGCATTACTGCTTCGCAGAAGTTGGAGACGGCCCCCCATTCCCTCTCACTCCGTACCATGGCCTGAACCAGGGCACGGCGCGAGAGGTCGCTGCCGCCTATCGCATCCACGAGGACACGGCGGTGTTCTGCCCAGGCGGGGCAAACCTCCACCGTATGCTCCACCGTGTCCACGGGGCGATCCTCGCAGTGGAAACACGCAGGGGTCACCTCCGCCTTGATACGACACAGGTACTTCCTGAAACAGCCATGTCCGGTGAGCACCTGCGTCAGGCGGAAGGTGAGGGCGCCATGGCGCCTCTCCAGCCACTCCTCAAAGAGGGGCACTACCGCCTCGATGGTGGCGTGCCCAGCGCTGGGTTGCGACAGTCGCTCTCTCCATGTCACCATGAGATCCTGCCGGAGCTCTGTCCGCCGAGCCGCGAGTTGTCGCGGCAGCGGAGTTTCGCCCCGGCGTTTAGCCTCCTCGCGCCACTCGTACAGGTGCGCGAGGATTTTTGCCTCCAGATCCCACGGTGACAGTCCGGCAAGGAGGCTCGCCGCCTCACGGGAGATCGTGCAGTATCCGCGGATGATGCGGATGGCCATGACCCTCTGGGCCGCGTTCATCTGGCGCGTTGAACGCTGCGTCAATGAACGCGCCCACACCGGTGCCCCGTAGAGGGCCATGGACCGCACGATCCCCGCGTAGAGCCTCCGGCAGGAGGCGTTTGGCCCCTTCAGATTGGGTAGGAGCCGCTTCAAGGCGGCCCCGGCCCTGTCCAATCTGGGAGCCAAACGTCGAAAATGCTCGACGAAGTTCCACCGGCTGTCGAGGACGAGTCCCAGGTACTTCATCGTACCCTCGACGCCGATGCGAACCCCTCCTACCGTGATCTGGGAACCCTCCGGTGGCTCGTTCCGATAGCCATGAAAGCACATGGCCTCGGACTTGTGCAAAGCCACCTCGAGTCCCAGTTGCCGGATCCTCCCTATGACTGTCGCAACCCCGCGTGTCATACGGTCGGCCGCCGCCTCGTGCGACCACCCCTGCGCTAAGACTAGCGTGTCGTCAGCGTAGCACACTACGCTGACGCCAATGGGGAGGTCGCAGCGCAGCACCCAGTCGTATCCGATGTTCCACAAAGGCGGCCCCAGGACCGATCCCTGCGGAACACCGCACGACATCTCTCGCCGGTTCCATTCTCCCTGATGACCGGGGTAGATGACGGCTCTGTCCGTCAAATACGCCTCGACTACGCGACGGAGGTAGGGCGGCACCCGGTGATACCGGAGTGCCTCCACTATGCAACTCCAGGGCAGGGTGTTGAAGGCGTTGGAGATGTCCAAAGACACCGCCAAGACGACCCTGCCCCGGGCAACTGCCTCCCCCGTCGTGAGGGCTCGTACGCGCATGATGGCGTCCACCGTGGAGCGCCCCCTGCGGAAGCCGTACTGGCTCTCCGCCAGATCCGGCCCCACCCGCACCATCTGCCCGACGAGGCGGTCTGCAATTACTCTTTCAAAGAGCTTGCCCACCTCGTCGAGCAGCACAATGGGCCGGTAAGCGGACGGAGAGTCCGCAGGGCGCCCCACCTTCTTGATCAGGACCAGCTTCCCCGTCTTCCACCGACGTGGAAACTGGCCCCTCTCCAAGCATGCGCTTAAAAGCCCTCTGAGTCGAGGCCCGAGAGCCTCTTGCAAGGCCAGGACCCAGGCTTTCCCATGAAAGCCGTCGGGTCCTGGGGCGGTGCTTTTGGCGTTCAGCCTACGCACCGCCGCTCTCAGCTCTACCTCGGTCACTTCGGGAACGTCGTCGTCGTCGGGTTGGTCCGCGTCAGGTACCGCAGGAGGCGGAGCCATAGGCGGAGGGGTATGTTCCCCTCGCGAGGGGAACAGAGCGCTCACCACGCCCTCCACGAGCTGCGGCCGGAGACTCTGCGTCAGCGGGGGGGCCCATGGGCGGAGTTTCTGCCGCACCGCTTTGTACGGGCGCCCCCACGGGTCTCTGTTGAGAGCCTCCAGCGACTCCTCGCGGGCCGATTTCTTGGCCCGCAAGATCTCCGCTCGGAGGGCGGTCCTCGCCGCTCTGTACCCCTCGTATAGCTCCGCCTCGACGGCTTCCGTTTCCGGCGTGCGGTTACGGAGCCGCCTGCGATACCTGGTGTACCGGCGTCGCGCGGCAATACACGCTTGGCGTAAAGCCGTAAGCGCCGGCGACCACCAGTACACTTGGCGCCGAGCACAAGGCCGGACCCGGGGCATTGCCACGTCACAGATCTCGGACATGGCCTCCTGGAACCACTCTGCCTCGTCGTTTATGTCGGCAGGCCTGTCCGGTGATGTCACCCAGGCCTGCACGATCGAGGCTTCCAGGAGTAGCTCCCGGTCCAGCTGCTTCAGCGACCAACGCGGACCACTCGGGGTCTGTCGGACCGGCGCGCTGGAGGTCTGGGCGGAGACGTCAAACCGGATATACCGATGATCGGAATACGTCTCCACCTCCTCCATGACGTGCCAGTCAACTACGCACGGTGACAGGGCGGGGCTGGCGAATGAGATATCCACCACCGATTCGCCCTGCCACCGCACGCACGTGGGGACAGAACCCCGGTTCAGGTTGACCAGGCCCGTCTCTAGGGCCCAGTCCTCCGCCATCCTCCCCCGTGTGTCCGTGTACCGGGAACCCCAAGCCAAGTTCTTGGCATTGAAGTCCCCGAGGACGAGCACAGGGAGGGAACGGTACCCGACGACAACGACGTCTCTCAACTCCGCGAGAGAGATTTGGAACTCGGCGAGAGATCGGTTCGGGGAGAAGTACACCCCTACCACTACTATATCCCCGAACCGTGCTGCTACGCAACCCCGACCTCTCTTGACATCCTCAAGGGTCGGGGTACCGGCGGCGGCCGACGAGATGATGGCCACCGAGCCGTCCAGGTCCTCCACCCAGTCATCCCTGGGCGGGACATAGTACGGCTCGGCGACCACAGCGACGTTAATCGACCACTGCGCCATGCTCTGGAACAACAGGTCCTGAGCAGTGGCACAGCGGTTGAGATTCGTCTGGAGGAAGCGTAATGGGGCCGTTATTGGCATTCCATTACAGCCTCCTCCTGAGCCCCCTGTGAGGGTCCCGTCGCCGCGGCGGTTGCGGCGGCGACGACGACGGCTATGGGGGCGGCAGCGGCGGAAGCGGCGGTGACGGCTGCTGCGGCGGTGACGGTGACGGCGGTGGCGGAGGGCTTGGCCTTGCCTCTGGTCTTGGCCTTGGCCTTGGCGGGTGGAGCGCAGTGGTTGCTCCTAGCCCGGTGATCGGCCGGCTTGCCTGCTGCCGCACATACCATGCAGTGCGGCGCGGCGTTACACGAGCCGGCCTTGTGACCGGGCTGACCACATCGGAAGCAGTGGTCACTGCGGTCCACCTCCGAGGTGCACTTAGCCGCCACATGGTCGCCCACATGGCAGCGGAAACACCTCAGAGGCCTGGGCTCCAGCAGCTTAACCTGCGCTGAAACCCAGCCCACCAAAAGCCTCCGGCCCCCCGCGGTGATGGCTCGGGCCGCTGACACGGGGCAGCTCACCGTGATGGTTTGCAGCCCCGCAGTGTCAGGATGGATGGTGCCCGCCCTCACCTGCTCAGCAGGGCACCCTCCAGTCCTGGCAACAGCGGCCACCACCTCACCCTCCGTCACGGAGTCGTCCAGGCCCATAATGCGGATGTCAGCGCATTTCGTGGGCCTGGACACCCGGGCCTCGTCCACCAGCAACGCCCTGATCCTTTCGGCCAGGGCGTCAGCGGCTGGGCCGCTGGAGGCACCGGGAACCTCCAGCATCCGGGCTCCGGTCTTGGTGACCTTCACCCGGACGCCGTCGGCGCACCCCACCTCTTCGAGGCTCACCGCCGCCTTCGTCTTAGCGAGCACGGCGCGGTAGGTCACGCCCCTCTTAACCGCCTCCGGCTGTAGTGTGATCACTACAGCTGCGGACTTCGGGGCGCGGAGCCTAGCCGCGGCGGCTCGCTCCTTCTGCCGCTTGCGCCTCTCCCTTCGCTTGGCCGCCCTTGCCGCCTTGCCCGCCTTCTTCTTCTCCCCGACCACTTGCCATTCGGCAGCCCCGGTCGCAGGAGGTTCAGAAGGCGGGGCAGTCTGGGGCGGCCGCCTTGTCGCCTTTGCTGGGACCCTCCCAGGTGGCTTTGGCGGCGCCTTTGGCGCCTTCGTCGCCTTAGACGGGGCCGGCCCCGCGGGCTTCAGCACTGCCCCGCGGTCGGCCCGTCCCGCCGCACCCTTGGGCGCAGCAGCCGCGGCGGCGGCAAACGAGCGCGTTTGCCGCTGGCCCGAGGCCGGCTGGCTCGCCGCTAGCGGAGGGCGCAACACAATGCCCTCCAGCACGGAGAACCGCCTGTTGAAGGCAGCCAGCTCCTGCCGCACCAGGTCGAGAACTTGGTTCTCCGCGGCGGGCAGGGACTGACTCGGCCCGTGCTGGAGCTCCTCCTGCGCGTCCCTCCGGTGACCTCCTCGGAGTTCGGCCAGGTCTGCCCGGAGCTTCTGGTTCTCCTTAACCAGAAGCTCCGTAGTGGCGGTCAGGCGGGCGACCTCCGCCCGCAGTTTCGACGTCTCGTCCAATGCAGACGGAGGCCCGCCGAAACTCGCCTCTGCCGCCGCCACTATGGAGGCCGTGGCTTCGGAGGTGGCCCTGTTTCTGGATGTGGGCAGCCTCTTCTGCACCACACCCTTGATGGCGGCCTCCACGACCTCCGCAAGCCTGGCCGCTCGCTCCGAGTTGGAGCTAGCGGCGTCCGGCTCTCCACCCGAGGACCCAGAGGCCGAGGCACAAGACCCCAACGCAGCGGGGTGGCGCGCCTCCTTGGCGAGCCTTGCGGCTCTCCTGCCCGCCTTGGTGGCCTTGCTGGGCCTCCGGATCGCTCCTCCTCCCCTCCGACCGGTGGGGATCTTGGGAGGCGGGGCCATCACCTCTACATCAGAGGACGACTCCCCGCCATCCCCCGACTTGGAGCGCTTTTGGTTCCGGAAGAACCGCGAGCATTCACCCACGACTCCCCCGGAAGCACCCACTTCCCCCTCATTCTCCGGGCTCCCAGAGCCCGGAGCTGCTACCAGTGCTGCGTCGGACTCCGACGCAGCACCACGCTCCACCTCCTTGCCGACTTCAGTTTGGCTATTATCGCCCGACCGCGGCTTGTCGGGCGTCTTATAGCAGAAATTGATCATCTCCTCAAATGGAGGAGATGATCTGGAGCCTCCTCGGCTCTTGTTGTCGGGATTGTCCCCGACAGACGGATCCAGGTCGTCGTTTGTGGAGCCTCCTCGGCTCTTGATGCCGTCGCCGGCATGCGGAAGACCAAAGTCGCCCCCCCCAGTATACGAATGGGGGCGAGACGCTCCGTGGAGCGCAGCGGTTCCCCCACCTTCTTGAAGGTGGTTGCCGCCCTGGGTACAATCATTCGCAATAGTCTTATTCATTGTTTTTGTTCCTTTGGAGGGTGTGGTCCCTATCTCCCCTACTCAACCTCCCTATCTTCTTCTAGCATATCGCATAAAACACATTCACTCTCTCTCATTCATTCACTCACTCACACACTCTGCCCTTATGGGCCCTCCCTAGTTTCGGCGCCGCTCTCAAGGTCACATCTGGTGAACAGATGCGTACCAGAGAGCAGCGACGAAGATTCCCCCAGTTTCCACGCCGTTAGGAGGCTCGAACAGCTTGCTCAAGTCTCCCAACGGCGCGGCCCTCTTGTGAGGCGCTAGCATCCGGACATCCCTCCGGTACGCATCCCATAGCCACGCCTCCAAGCTTAGGATTGGGTGGCCTCCAGCGTTGCAATCAAATGCGAGAGCATTCCAATGCGAACGTCCTGACGAGTTGTATGAAAATTTCTTGTCGGCACTCGATGACTACAAAGTTCCTGTAACGGACACAAGAGGAGGGTACAAGGAAATGTCGCGCTCCACAGAAAAGAAACCTTCCGTGAACCCTGACACTGATCCATGTCCGCGCTGCAAGAAAATTGGACATTTAGTGCGCAACTGTCCATTGCCTGACCAACGCAGCTGCTACAAATGCGGAGTTCAAGGTCACATTGCTCCACGTTGCCCGTCAAATCCCAAAAAAGGACCCGCCACGGGAGCAGATAGCGTGAAAGAAATAAACTTGCTTCAAAACTACAACGATGTCTATAAAAAGACTGCAAAGATCAACGGTGCTTTTGTGAAAACATATATCGACACGGGCAGTCAAGTAAATGTGCTCACGAACTAAGTTGCTACTCTTCTGGGCCTGGAAGTCAAACCTGTCTCCGTTACCTTGAAGGGATTCTCTGGCGGTTGCATCAATAGTAACGGCGAAGTCGAGTTCGAACTTGAAATTGATAGCCTGCATATGACCTGTAACGCATACCTAACTGACATCGAAATGAGCGGCGTAAATCTTTTGATCGGACAACCGGTTACAAACAGTGAAGGCGTGTCATTAGTTGTACACGAAGGCAAAGCTACACTTCAGAAGGAGCTAAATTTCCTTTCCAATCTGGATGCTACTGAAGCTATTAGTAGATTTCGTGTCGTCACTGCTGCAAGTGAATGCCTACCACCAGGCATCTCCATTATCAAGGTTCATATTATTGGCAATGCGGCCAGTAACCACGTAGTAACACCTGCGAGACACTTCGAGTTCCAAGAAGTATCCTTCTCTCTGCCAGCAACGCTTCTGCGCGGAAATGAAGGGTACCTGAAGGTCGTCAACAGCGGAGCCACGGACATCGCATGGAAGGAAGGAACCGTCCTACTTCGCGCTGAAAGCTGCCAGGAGCCATGCATAAATAACCAGGTCAGTCAGCATACCAATATTTGCAAAATGCCATTAGCCAAATGTGTTTTACAATTAAGTGCCTCATGTGTTGATAATTATGCCATTGGTGGGGTAGACGTAGACAAAATTAGAGTAGGCCCGATGTGTAAATCTGATCATAATCAATTAATCAGTTTATTATATCGGTATAGTAATTGTTTTGCTAGCTGTACGAAGGAGTTGGGTTGTACGGATTTAGTGCAAATGCGCATTCGATTATCCAATAACGAACCGGTACACCGTAGGCCTTATAGATTAGCACATCACGAACAAGAGATTGTTAGACTCAAAATTAATGAGCTATTAGAAGCGGGTATTATAAAAGAATCCGAATCGGATTATGCATCTCCTATTGTTTTGGTTAAGAAGAAGAACGGAGATAGTCGTCTATGTGTCGACTAACGAGCACTAAATGCGTTAACTATCCGGGATAGATATCCATTACCTAATATTGATGAGCAAATTTCTAAGTTATCAGGCAAGAACTACTTCACCAGTCTTGATTTAGCCCAAGGGTACCATCAACTCAACATTCATCCAGAAGATACACACAAAACGGCCTTTGTCACACCGCAAGGACATTACGAATATAATAGGGTTCCTTTCGGTCTCGCTAACGCTCCCTCAGTGTTTATGCGTTTAATAAACAAAGTCGTAGATAGTTTGGAAAATTCCAAAGTAAATCATTTAGATAAAAATAACTCCAATAATTTCATCAAACGGTCGTCAGAGGTATTAGCATTCCTTGATGATCTCCTGCTACCTTCAGTCGATGTTCAAACAGGTTTAGACTTATTGGATAAAGTTCTCGAAAAATTGCAAACCGAGAATTTGAAATTAAATATGAGCAAATGTTCATTTTTACAAAATAAAATTTCTTATTTAGGTTATGAAATATCATGTGATGGCATTCAACCGGGCGAATTTAAGTTGGCAGCTGTGTCACAATTTCCCGTTCCGAGTAACGTACACGAAGTGCGTCAGTTTATTGGTCTATGTAGCTATTTTAGGAAGTTCATTCATAACTTTGCACTAATAGCTCGTCCGCTTACCGAACTAACAAAAAAAATACGATGTGGGTATGGGGCGAGCCACAAAAATCTAGTTTTGATAATTTAAAAAATAAATTATGTGATAAGCCGGTGTTAGCGATATACGATCCTAGTTTGCCAACAGAAATTCACACGGATGCATGCAAGTTAGGTATTGCAGGTATTCTTTTACAAAAACAAATTGACGGTAGTTTGCGCCCTGTCTTGTATTTTAGTCGCGTTACCAGTCGGGAAGAAAGTGTTTATCATAGTTATGAGCTCGAGTCTCTTGCAGTGGTGGAATCGTTGCGAAGGTTTCGTATATATGTGATAGGTAAAAATATTCGTGTAGTTACGGACTGTACTGCAGTGCGCGATACAATGACTAAACGTGATCTTATTCCACGCATTGCTCGCTGGTGGCTTTTAATTCAAGACTATGATATTACTATTGACTACAGACCGGGTGAGCGTATGAAGCATATAGACGCATTAAGTAGGAATCCGATAGATGCCGTTAATGTGTATCGTTTAGAAGTAAATGATTGGTTTAGTACTGTGCAATGTCAAGATGAAAAGTCGAAACGTATTATTGATTTAATTCAAAGTGGGTGCACA
Organism: Polia nebulosa; assembly: GCA_951329385.1. NCBI lineage: Eukaryota > Metazoa > Arthropoda > Insecta > Lepidoptera > Noctuidae > Polia > Polia nebulosa. The sequence continues at coordinate 23,601,034 of OX589604.1, forward strand.
GATAGTGATATACTGAATAATTATGTAATAGTCGATGGTAGGCTTTATCGTAAAACTCTTTACGGTAACCGATTAGTGGTGCCAAATTTCGCGCGATGGAAAATATTACAAATGCATCACGACGATATTGGTCATGTAGGATTAAAACGGTGCTCAGAACTTATAAAAAATGATTTCTGGTTTCCAAAAATGTCCCGATTTATACGGAAATATGTGACGTCATGTTTACATTGTGCGTACGGTAAAGGAGAATATGGTAGAAAAGAAGGTAAATTACATCCAATTCCTAAACCTACTGAACCAATGAAAATGATACATATCGATCATTTGGGCCCTTTTAGCAAAACTAAGAAAGGGTACCAGTACATGTTAGTATTGACAGATGCTTTCTCAAAATTCGTTGTTTCTGAGCCTACGCGTACTGTCAATTCTGTGGAGACAATCAGAGTTTTAAAACGCATATTTAGTTTATTCGGTTTCCCAGATCACGTAGTTTCCGATCATGGTAAGGCCTTTACGAGTAGATACTTTAAAAAGTTTGTAACGGAAAAGCAGTTTAAACACACGTTAACAGCTATTGCGTGTCCTAGGTCTAATGGGCAGGTAGAACGCACTAATCGCACAATTCTCGATGCGTTGAGAGCCACGGAACCTAGCGAGGCTTCTCATAATTGGGACAATAGTTTACCAAATGTAATATGGGGTATTAATAATACTGTTAATGATACAGGGTTTAAGCCATACGATTTAATGTTTGCTCGTGTAGGTAGGTCAGTATGTGATGTTTCCATTCCTGATCGGATTTCTGAGCCAGTGCAGTGTAGACGTGATAGGGCTACTAATCGGATTAGGATAGCTAGCAAGAAAATGAAACGTAACTTTGACAAAAGGCGTAAAAATAGTACGATTTACAAAAAAGGTGATTACGTACTTTGGCGCCAGGCGCCGACTAGTGGCAATAAGGTTAATTCTAAGTTAGATGATCTGTATTCTGGCCCATATGTGATAATTAAGGAGTTAGGTAATGATCGATATAAACTAAGAAGTATAAAAGGTCTTAGAGGATACAAGAAGTTTACAGGCCTAGTATCTGCTGATTCCTTGCGACCATATTGTAGCGTTGCTTCTATGTCCGATAGCGCCAGTAGTGTGGATGAACAATTGGAAACCGAAGATCTCGTAGATCTTCTTGAGAGCTAGGTCAACGTTCTTTTCCCCATAATTTATCTTGTTTCTTGGGCTGACTTGTAATCACAGCTTTGTTGTTCCCATTGCGGGAGCAATTGTTACAGGATGGCCGATTGTAACGCCAGATGTCGCTAGCGAGCCGTTAAGCCGGCTGCCAAGCCCGCCACGCCTAGCCGCTACGTCACTTCCCCACTACGTGAGCCTTGCCCTGCCTAATGCCGAGCCAGGGGGGGGTGAAGTAGCCACCAGCCAGCGAATGATATAAAAACCGGAGCGATGATTTTGTGTACTCACTTTTTAATAATAATTGTAAGAGAAAACTCTGCCCGAATAAACATAATTAATCCGTTCCTAATCATTTTATTACCTCTGTCGTTATACTATACAAACTGCCCGTTTTAAAAGACAATACCCTACGTCGTCTATAAAAGAAATGTAAAAAAGTGTAATAAAATATCTAAATTTAGGTTAAACTTGGTTTCGAACGTAGACAACGATGAACATCGCACTACCTTAGTGACCACAAGACCAAGAAAACTCTTATAAGCCGCATTGAAATTTGATCTTAGTTGTAACGCTAGACGCAATATTCAAAAAAATTTGAACCATATAGTATACTATCATAAAGTTTATTCTTGCACAGCACGAGCAGCCATCTTCTCCTCGTGCAAATTATTTTGTATTTTAAATAATCACTCCATAGTAGCATTTGAATACCAGCTTTATAATGAATACGAATATTTATTTTTCAACTACCCACTTATTACAAGTTATGTGAAAATATTACCATTTTAAAAAGTTTATGTATAGTCTGTAGTTCTTTACAATAAATCAAGAAATAGTTTTGGAATAAAAATTTTCTACTTAATTTGTATAGGGAGGCCGTGAGAAACTAACTCCGAAAACCCTGTGGGAATGGGAACCACTCGAGTACACTGCAGGACGCAAAAAGTGGGTGGACCTCACACAGTACTTACTATACGAAATCCGATCACTGCAAGTAAATTGGTTAATAATGTCAATGATCAGTTTTTATCGCTTGACGTGTACAAAGCGCTCAGTTGACACTTTTGAATAACAGCCGACCCGTAGTAACGTAATTCTAACTAACATACTTTGAGTGGGCTATATTGAAAGCAAAACAATATCTTTGTCGCAGGATTTGATCTTGAACCTCGTTTTTCTCAGTCTTAGACACAGACCACGAGACCAGAATTACTTGAACTCAATCATTAAAATAAGCTATTACACTTATCATATTATAACAAATAGTTATAAAATATAACCTAAAACTAACGTTTTAAAGATCAAATTTGCGTGTCTATATTATTATTGTATTTGTTCATCAAATCCTCGAGCAGTTGTCTGATAAGCTCATATAAATTAAATAAACCTTAATGTTACATGCAGAGGGTCTATGGTCGTTTGATTTTAGGGTGGGTCAGGTAATGCTGACAACAGTCTGTACCATGGAGAAAAAACAAAACTGAATACATGTTCTGCGATTTTGGTGGTCTCTCCAGTTCTGAAGCTATAGCGCTTGCTGGTGCGCTTCTCCCAGTCTGCTCCGATTTTCGGTATCTCTCTCTAGGTCACCGGGACTATCGGCGACTCCCGCATTCCCCTTAAAATTAAGGGGAATATTTATAAAACAATGGTCAGACCTGCTATCTTGTATGGTTCAGAATGTTGGGCCACAAAAGGGATGAAACAAAAGCAATTCATGCAGCTGTGATGAGAATGCTAAGAGCGATGTTTTTTTTTTTTTTTGTGCGGTGGGAAATCATCCAATGACTTTTCCCGCTCTGGGTGGAGCAGGAGGGCGTGTCAGACTCTTACTGACTAAAATCCACTCCTGTTTCTTCCTGCCCTTAGTGACCGGGGGCGAGGTAACTCTGTTTCGAATTTATCCTCAACCTCCGGGCGGGCCCCGTCCTTATTGCTGACAACTCTTTGTGGCCGAAGAAAGTCCCTGGCGTCTCCTGAGGCGGCTGCTGCTTAGGCCGTGAGGGCGACTCTGTCGTTGTTTCCCTCACCCATGCCTCCTCCCTCTTCTCGAGCATTACTGCTTCGCAGAAGGAGGAGACGGCTTCCCATTCCCTCTCGCTCCATACCATGGCCTGAACCAGAGCAGGGCGCGAGAGGTCGCTGCCACCTATCGCATCCACGAGGACACGGCGGGGCTCCACCCAACCTTGGCAGACCTCCACCATGTTCTCAGAACGATCCGCGCAGCGGAAACACCCGGGCGTCTCTTCCTGCACTATCCGACATAGGAACCTCCCGAAACAACCGTGTCCGGTGAGGACCTGCGTCAGGCGGAAGGTGAGGGCGCCGTAGGACCTCTCCAGCCACTCCTCAAAGATGGGCACTACCGCCGCAATGGTGGCGTGCCCAGCGCTGGGTTGCGACAATTGCTGTCTCCATGTTGCCATGAGATCTTGCCGGAGCTCTGTCCGCCGAGCCACGAGTTGTCGCGGCGGAGTTTCACCTCCTCGCGCTCCTCATAGAGGTTCGCGTGGATTTTTGCCTCCAGATCTCATGGTGACAATCCGGCAAGGAGGCTCGCTGCCTCGCAGGAGATCGTACGGTATCCTTGGATCATTCGGATCGCCATGACCCTTTGGGACGCGTTCAGACGGCGAGTTGATCGCTGCCTCAAAGAACGCGCCCACACCGGTGCCCCGTAAAGGGCCATGGACCCCACGTAGAGCCTCCGGCAGGAGGCGTTTGGCCCCCCCAGATTGGGCAGAAGCCGCTTCAAAGCAGCCCCGGCCCTGTCCAGTCTGAGAGCCAAACGTCGGAAATGCTCGACGAAGTTCCACCGGCTGTTGAGGACGAGTCCCAGGTACTTTATCGTCCCCTCGACGCCGATGTGAACCTCTCCTACTGTTATCTGGGAACCCGCCGGTGGCGCATTCCGAGGACCATGAAAACACATGGCCTCGGACTTGTGCAATGCCACCTAGAGTCCCAGTTGCCGGATCCTGTCCACGATTGTCGCAACCCCGCGTGTCATAATGTTGGCTGCCGCCTCGTGCGACCACCTCTGCGGCAGGACCAGGGTGTCGTCAGCGTAGCATACAACGCTGACGGCGCTAGGGAGGTCGGCGCGCAGCACCCAGTCGTACCCGATGTTCCACAGAGGCGGCCCCAGTACCGATCCCTGTGGAACACCGCACGACATCTCTCACCGATTCCATGCTCCCTGGTGACCGGGGTAGATGACGGCCCTGTCCGTCAAATACGCCTCGACTACGCGACGGAGGTAGGGCGGCACCCGGTGATACCGGAGTGCCTCCACTATGCAACTCCAGGGCAGTGTGTTGAAGGCATTGGCGATGTCCAGAGACACCGCCAAGACGATCCTACCCCGGGCCACTGCATCCCCCGTCGTGAGGGCTCGCAAGCGCATGATGGCGTCCATCGTAGAGTGCCCCCTGCGGAAGCCGTACTGGCTCTCCGCCAGGTATGGCCCCCACCCGTGTCAGCTGCCAGACGAGGCGGTCTGCAATTACTCTTTCAAAGAGCTTGCCTACCTCGTCGAGCAGTACGATGGGCTGGTACGCGGACGGATAGTCCGCGGGACGCCCCGGCTTCTTGATGAGGACCAGCTTACCCGTCTTTAAACGGAGTGAAAACTGGCCCCTCCAAGCATGCGCTTAGAAGCCCTCTGAGTCGAGGCCCGAGAGCCTCCTGCAAGGCCAGGACCCAGGCTTTCCCATGAACGCCATGGGGCCCTGGGGCGGTGCTTTTGGCATTCAGCCTACGCACTGCCGCTCTCAGTTCTACCTCGGTCACCTCGGGAGCATCGTCGTCGTCGGGTTGGTCCGCGTCAGGCACCGCAGGAGGTGGAGCCATAGGCGGGGGAGTACTCACCACGCCCTCCACGAGCTGCGGCCAAAGGCTCTGCGTTAGCAGGGGCAACCCACGGGCGGAGTTTATCCCGCACCACTTTTTATGGGCGCCCCCACGGATCTCTGTTCAGAGTCCTCAGGAACTCTTGGCGGGCCAAAGCCTTGGCCCGCTTGATTTCCGCTCGGAGGGCGGTTCTCGCCGCTCTATACCCCCCGTACAGCTTCGCCTCGATGGCTTCCGTATCCCGCGTGCAGTTACGGAGCCGCCTGCGGTACCTGGTGTACCGGCGTCACCCCCTCCATGACGCGCCAGTCGACGACACGCGGTGACAGAGCGAGGCTGGCGAACAAGATGTTCACCACCGATTCACCCCGCATCCGCACACACGTGGGGACACAACCCCGGTTCAGGACGACCAGGCCTGTCTCCAGAGCCCAGTCCTGCTCCGTGTGTCCGTGTACCGGGAACCCCACGGCATTAAAGTCCCCGAGGAAGAACACAGGGATGGAACGGTACCCGACGATGACGATTTTCAACTCCGCGAGGAAGTTGTGGAACTCGGCGTGAGTTCGGTTCGGGGAGAAGTACACCCCTACGAGTACTACGAGTATCTCCCCGAACCGTGCTGCGACGCAACCCCAACCCCTCTTGACATCCTCGAGGGACGGGGTACCGGCTGCGGCCAATGAAATGATGGTCACTGAGCCGTTCAGGTCCTCTACGCAGTCATGCCTGGGCGGGACAAAGTACGGCTCAGCAACCACCGTGATGTTAATCGACCACTGCGCCATGCTCTGGAATAACAGGTCCTGAGCAGAGGCGCAGTGGTTGATGTTCGCCTGGAGGAGGCGTAATGGGGCCGTTATTGACATTCCATTACAGCCTCCTCCTCCCGAGCCCTCTGTGAGGGTCCCGCCATCGCGATGTTTGTGGCGGCGACGGCGGCTGTTGGGGCGGCAACGGCGGAAGCGACGACGGCGTCGGCTACGGCGGTGACAGTGGCGGCGGTGGTAGAGGGTTTGCCTCTGGCCCTGGTCTTGGTGGGTGGAGCGCAGGTCCTGCTCCCAGCCCGGTGATCGGCCGACTTGCCAGCTGCCGCACATGCTGCGCAATGCGGCGCGGCATCGCATGTACCAGCCTTGTGACTGGGCTGACCACAGCGGAAACAGATGCTGCCTCGGTCTACCTCTGAGGTGCACTTAGCTGCCACGTGGTCGCCCATATCGCAGCGGAAGCACCTCAGAGGTCTGGATTCCAGCAGCTTAACCTGCACAGACACCCAGCCCACCAAGAGCCTTCGGCCCTCGATTTTCCTCGCCGCCGACACGGGACACCTCGCCGTTACAGTTTGCAGCCCCGTGAGGTCAGGACGGAGAGTGCCCACTCTCACCTGATCCGCAGGGCACCCTCCAAACCTGGCAACGGCGGCCACTACTTCTGCCTCCGTCACAGAGTCGTCCAAGCCCATGATGCGCATGTCTGCGCTCTTGGTGGGCCTGGACACTCGGGCCTCGTAGACCAGCAACGCCCTGATCTTCACGGCCAGGGCGTCAGCAGCTGGGCTGCTGGAGGCGCCGGGACGTCAGCAGCTGGGCTGCTGGAGGCGCCGGGACGTCGAGGATCCGGGCTCCGGTTTTGGTGACCTTCACCCGGACGCTGTCGGCACATCCCACCTCCTCGAGGCTCACCGCCGCTTTGGTTTTGGCGAGCACGCTGCGGTAGGTCACGCCCTTCTGAACTGTTTCCGGCTGTAGCGAAATTACTACAACCGCGGACTTAGGGCGCGGAGCCTAGCCGCAGCGACCTGCTCTTTGCGCCGCTTCCGCCTCTCCCATCGTTTGGCCTTCCTAGCTGCCTTTCCCTTCCTCTCTTTCTACCCGGCCACTCGCCATTCGGCAGCCTCAGCCGCAGGAGGTTTAGGAGACGGGATATGCTGGGGCGGCCGACTTGCCGCCTTGACTGGGACCCTCGCAGCCTGTGTTGTGCCTCCGGCTTTGGCTGCGCCTTCGGCGCCTTCGACGCCTTCGACGAAGCCGACCCCGCGGGCTTTAGCACAGCCCCGCGGTTGGCCTGTCCCGCCGAACCCTGTTTGGGCGCAGCAGCGGCGGCGGCGGCAAATGAGCCCGGTTGCCGCTCGCCCAAGACCGCTGGCTCGCCGCTAGCGCAGTAAAATGCCCCCAGCACGGAGAACCGCCTGTTGACGGCAGCCAGCTCCTGCCGCACCAGGTCGAGAACCTGGTTCTCCACGGCGGGCAGGGGCTGACTTGGCCCGTCCAGGTCTGCCCGGAGCTTCTCGTTCTCCTTCACGAGAAGCTCGGTAGTGGCAGTCAGGCGGGCGACCTCCGCTCGCAATTTGGACGTCTCGTCCAATGCAGACGGAGGACCGCCGAAACTCGCCTCCGCCGCCGCCACTATGGAAGCCGTGGTCGCGGATGTGGCCCTGCTCCTGGATGAAGATGAGGAAGCCTCTTTTGGACCACATCCTTGATGACGACCCCCGCAAGCCTGGCCGTTTGCTCCGAGTTGGAGCTGACAGCGTCTGGCTCTCCGCCCGAAGATCCCGACATGGAGACCCGGAACCCCGCCGTAGCGGGATGAAGCCCCTCCGCGGCGAGCTTCGCGGCTGTCCTGCTAGCCTTGGTAGCCTTGTTAGGCCTCCTCACCGCTCCCCTTCCCCTCCGACCGTTGGGGACCTTGGGAAGCGGGGCAATCACCTCCACATCGCAGGATGACTCCCTGCTATCCCCCGATTTCGAGCGCTTCTGGTTCGGGAAGAACCGCGAGCACTCATTCGCGGCTCCTCCGGCAGCCGTCGCCACCTCACGCTCCGGCCTCCCTGAGCACAGAGCGGTGAGAAGTGGTGCTGCGTCGGGCTCCGACGCCGCACCACTCCCGGCCTCTTTGCCGACTTGTTTTTGAGTTTCTTTGCCCAACCGCGGCTTGTCGGGCGTCTCGAAACTAAAGTTGATCATCTCCTCAAAGGAGGGAGATGATCGGGAGCCTCCTCGGCTCTTGTTGTCAATGACAAGCTGAGAACATAAGTCGCCCCCCCATAATACGATTGGGGGCGTGACGCTCCCAAAGGGAGCGCAGCGGATTCGCCACCTAAGTGGTGGGTGCCGCCCTGGGTAGTTAATTCCTTAAGTTCCATTTTCATAATTGTTTTCCTTTGAAGGGTGTGGTCCCTGCCTCCCAGTCTCGCTCTCTTTCTCTCTCACTCTCTCTCTCTCTCCTCTCTCTCTTTCTTTCCCCTCCCTGTATTTCATCGCCACTCTCACGGTCACGTCTGATGAACAGACGCGTACCAGAAAGCAGCGATGAACAAATTCCCCCAGGTACCACGCCGCTAGGAAGCTCGAACAACTTGCTCAAGTCTCCCAGCAGCGCGGACCTCTTGTGAGGCACTAACGATTGGAGTCCCTCCAGCCATTCGTCCCATCGCCGCGCCCTCTAACTTAGGATTAGGTGGTTGGTCGCATCCACTGTCAATCGTCGATGATCGACTGACAATGGATGCGATGTGTTCCTCTTGGTCAAGTCTCTCTCCTGGACCCCTCCGGCACAAGTGAGTCACTCATGCTGGAAGTCCCCAGGATCACGGAGACCCACAAGACCCACCATGACGGCAACGTGGAAACACTTGGTGCGGAAGAGCGATGTGTGGTGTTACGCGCATGGATAGAATTAGAAATGAGTATATAAGAGGAACTCTGAAAGTGGCACCGCTGACTGAAAAGTTGTGTGGAAATCGGTTGTCGTGGTATGGACATGTGATGCGGAGCAATGAAGAAAATGTCGTGAGGAAAGTCTTGTGTATGGATGTGGATGGCTATAAGAGTATGGGAAGACCAAAGAAACGATGGTTGGACTGTGTGAAAGAGGATATGGGTAAAAAGGGGGTGACTACATAGATGACGACTAATAGTGGAGTATGGAAGAAAAAACATGTTGCGCCGACCCCAAATAATTTAGAATAAGGCCAGGAGAATGATGATTGGTACCATGGTGTAACATGAGTTGAGTCACTCCCAAGGGCAATGAAAATGGCTATGCTCTTCTTGATTGATCGAATCAGAAATGAAAATATCCGCAGGAGAACTAAAGTTACCGACACAGCCCGGAAAATCGCCAAACTTAAGTGGCAGTGGGCAGGGCACATTGCTCACAGACTTTGTCGATAAGGCCGAAAAGTTCTGGAGTGACAACCGCGTACCGGAAGACGCAGCGTTGGAAGGCCTCCCACAAGGTGGACCAATGAACTGGTGAGGATCGCGGAAAAGTTGGATGCGAGACACATGACCGGTCATTGTGGTGACACTTGAGAGAGACCGATATCCAGCAGTGGACGTCTTTCGTCGTCGCCTTAAATGATGAATGATGATGATTTGTACCTTAAATGTTATTTGTAAGTCTTTAACAGTCGTTACAAGTAGTCAGAAACTCCTTAAGCTGGCAGCCAGTCTTATGACAAACGGTATCGTGTTTCTCAGTCACTGTTTTATGTTCTTTAACTAGTTTTGGGGTTAGGCAGTCGCCATATAAATTTTTTGGAAACATGTTAAAACAGATTGATAGGTAGCGTAGCGGCTCCCAGCTCCCGCCATTAAGTTTGAATCGTACAGTAAGTTTGTTAAATTTGGCAGATAACCAATCGTGGAATCAAAACAACCAGCAGCAGCAGAATAGTTGGCAAAATCAGCAGAATCAGCAGAATCAGCAGAATCAGCAGAATCAAAACCAACAAAACAGTTCTAATAATTAATACGCAATAGCAAGACGGGTAGACCTTTATTATATTTTTTCAAAACAAGTGCATAAACATAATACATGAGCGAAATAAAAATTTAAACGAAATATTCGATTGTTTCATTTTACTGACAAGACTAATATACCTATTTATTTTTATTTCCTCATTCGCTTTACAATAAATATCTACCTCCTGCTTTTCTGTTCACTAGAATTTTCTAGCCGAATCCCTTTTAAAACTAATTATGTGATACCTATTAACTTCCTAAGAAACCCAGTAGCTCAAAAGGTGTTCTGTATATATATATATTTGTACGCAAAATACGCGCCTTGGGCGTGAAGTTGCGGAAACCAGCCCGACATGCATATATACAAGGTGTTCAGCCAATCAATAGGCTGTCTGTTCTTCTAAGGCAGTTACATTGCTGGACATAGGTCTGTCCCAAGCTGCTCCACAACACCACCTTCCGTGTACAGTCTGTTCCAGCCACCTTTTTAAGGTTGAGGTTGGGGAATCGGGATCAGTGGAGTGGGGGAGGGCGTGTCAGACAGTACTTGCCCGTGGTCCCCCAGTCTAGTTCCCCTTGGGGTGCCACGAGCAAATATTTCAGCAAGTTCCCAAGGGGCCAAAAGGGGTACCATGGGTAAATTATTTGGCCCGTGGTTCCCTCGCTAATCACCAGATAAATAAAATGCAAATACAATCTCTTTGCTTTATGCATTAAATGACGGATGATTTATGTTAGAGAAAAATAAGCTTATTTAATTTATCGAAATTTAATTTTTTTTTATGTCCAATTGAAATGTTTGAGATGAAGTATCACTGGCAGTAAAAATATATTTAACAAGAAGATTGTTTTTCAGGGGGTTCCACGGGCAAAATTTGCTCGTGGTACCCCAAGGGACACTAAACCGAGCTACCGCTCCCCTGGGCACTCAGGCAGGGCCTTCCCTGCCTTGCCCTGGTCCTTACCAGGGGTGGGTTTTAGTCAGTAAGAAACTGACACGCCCTCTCGCTTCACCCAGAGCGGAAGAATTCATTGGATGATTTCCCAACCCACAAAAAAGGGGAACTAAACTGGGGGACAACGGGCAAGTACCGGTGTCAGACTTTGACTAAAACCCACCCGAGTTCCTTCAGTTGCCTGTACCAGCTGCGGCGACTCTTTCAAAAACTTCCGCGACCCTGGCAGGCATCAGGCCTAGCCATCGGTGCTCCATAGACCAATTATAATTAGACCAATTGGTCTATGGGGAAAATTACATGTTGCCATCGTCCAATTACCAACTGGGCTATGGAGAATTGAGAATTGTTCCGCCGTCGGTGCTCCATGGACCAAATGAAATTTGACCAATTATACATGTCTCATGTATAGAAAAGCCTTGTCAATAACTGAAAAACAAAAAAAACTGTTAACATACATTTATTATTCTGAATTTAATACAAGTATTACACAGAAGAAAATAGATACATTCAGAAGATTTCCCTTTGGGACAGTTTTATATTATCACTAGCTGCGCCCCGCGGTTTTACCCGACTGGAATAAAAGGCAGCCTATATGTTATCCAGGCTATAAGCTATCTACATACTAAATTTCATGCAAATCAGTCCAGCCGTTTGAGCGTGAAGAAGTAACAAAAATTTACACTCACAAACTTTCACATTTATAATATTAGTAGGATAGTGAACAACAGTGAGATGAGAACTATAAAAATATGACGGAACATATGACAAAGCGAAAATGCTGACTAGAAACCGGGCCAAATTGCTGACCACACATCCGACATCTTCGGGTTCGTTGCTCAGTTCCGCCTCGCAGCCGCCGGGACCTGCACCAGCCGTGAGTCGAGTGATCCCGGCCGCTGTAGTTGCGTCGAGCTCGAGCGACGAATACTTCTCGCCGTCGACGACACCACCACCTGCGCGTCGACGGGGAAGAGGCCGACCTCCGGGCAGCTTAGGACCTCGAGGCCCTCCGGCCTCTGATAGGGTCCGCGCTGCCGGTGGAAGTGTGCAGCGCATGAGATGGACGCAATCCATAAACGAAAATGTCATGCACTCATAGTTTGGTTAATTCCCCACTCTGTAGCAGAGGGGGGAAGTAACCTGACTGCGTACCGTGGTCGGACGTTCTCTCTGTTTTAGGTGCTTGAGCCAACTGTCAGCGTTTTGGCCCAGCGACTATCGGATCAAGTGCAACCCGCATCCAGAGTAGCCGTATGCTGGATGACGCTGTACTTGATAGACTACGCCTAGAATCACGGAGTAGCCGTGTCTCACCTGCTTCGTTACCGGCCGCGGTGCAACTGCAACCCAGTGCCCCACGGCGACCGACCTTATTGGTGAAGATGATGTTAACGTGGCTATATCCGTGAGTACCCAATGTAATGAACAATTGAGGAGCGCTTTGGAGGATGCGTTCCGGGAGTACCGCTCCACACCGCCTGAATAAAGACCACAACTAACTCGTTTGCCTATGCATAAGAAAAATAAGGCGCTGGTGTGTGCTCTAGATTCGCAGCTAACGAATTTTTTTGAAAGCAGCAAAGACCTTGCCATACCCACTCGATCTTGTACTGCGCGGCTGCAGCGGCATGTCGTGTTGCTCATGTCAAGTTCCCCAACAGTGACAGAGCTGCACGACCAGCTGTACTAGCTTGACAGTGCAGGATCGAGCGTCGTATCGGTGAAGCTAGAGCACTCATCGGTAAGCTTATCTGCTTCTGGAAGGGCAACACTCGCCCTAGGTTGATGCGCTTTTTGAGGCGGACATTCTCGGGGACTGATATTAGTTCCCGAGATTACCTAACTCGCGTCACAGAGCGTATCGACATCCAGAAGCAGAAGATCTATCCATGGCCAAATCGTATTCGGCGGTACAAGCGGCGAGTGGAGAGGTACACTCAGAATCACACTTTCTAAAGCAACGAAAGGTGGGTTTATAGGGCTTCGGAGCGACCGGACCAAGGTGAGTCTGATACGCGCTTACCGGATGAGGACGCTGAGTTTATTCTGGCGCAGCATCTGGTCGGTGCCTGTCCGGCACACCGAGGATGACTGGACTAGAGCGGTCGAGGGCGCGTGCGATTTTATAACAGTAATGGGGGCAATTAACATCAGCCCCCAAGATGTAGTTCGTGCAGTCCGTCCGTTGTCTAACTGGAAATCTCCAGGGCCGGACGGGCTGCACAATTTCTGGATAAAATAAATGGTTTCAAAGATCGCACGCTCGCTTGGCAGCTCAGTTCCAGTCTGCCCTAGAGTCAGGGTCGCTGCCTCAGTTCCTTACGACAGGAATAACCCACCTGCTCCATAAATCAGGTTGTACTGCGGAGCCCAAAAATTATAGACCAATCACGTGTTTACCGACGGTCTATAAAGTAAGAACTTAATAGACCGTCGGTATATTTTTTATAGGTCATCCATCCTGAGAGCCAAAATTAACAATCATATTTATACAAATTGTATCATGTCTGCCTCTCAGAATGGATTTAGGAACGGATCCCGCGGTATTAAGGTGCTCCTCATTGATTTTGCCATAAACAAACAGGTTCGTCGTTCCCAAAGAGATCTGTCGACATGTTGATAGATTACAAGAAGGCCGATGATTCATGTACAGACTGTTGTCAGCATTATCTGACCCTCCCTAAAATCAAACGACTTTGGACACTCTGCATGTAACATTAAGGTTTATTTAATTTATATAAGCTTCTCAGACAACTGCTCGAGGATTTGATGAACAAATACAATAATAATATAGACACGCAAAGAACAATGGCAGCTTCCCATACATTATTTTAGCTGAGATTAAATTCTTACGTCTTTAAATGAAAAATATCTTGTTTAACTCGGCGTCATCTTCTGAATTAGTTTATGCAAGAATTTTTATGCGAGAAGGCCGAGAATAAAAGATATTCAATCATGAACTTTTGTAGGTTATGTCTTTAAGTGACCATTAATATTGGTATTATTATTCAATTTCGAGGAAGTAAAAGTATTTTAGCGCATTAGTATTTCCCTTACCTAGTTTTTTCAGTATAATGTCTTGTAAAAATATTGTAATCTAGGCGTTAGGCGTGAAAACGTAACAAGGAAACTCACTTTCGCGTATAATATTAGCTAGAAAGTTAGGATTAGGATGTTAGGTAAACCCAGTGGTTTTCTCCTTTACTAGGCTATAATAGGTATTTATAACAGGTCTTTTGGCTGCCAGTCACTGTCGGCATTATTTCAGGTATTGATACAATAGGATTATACCTGCAAGCGTAGCATGACCACCCTAGAAACGGGTTTTGTCGACGGAAGAATAGACAAAATGACAGATTGTAGAAAGATTTCTACCGTGTCAAGCATGGTGATGTTAAAACTGAGGAGAAGAAATGTTTCTATTCTTCAGTCGACAAAAGTCTACAATGTAAAGCATGACGACCAATTTTTCTTTACTTTTGACACATTTCTACTCAAGAAGTGTCAAATAGTCTACATCTAATTAGACCTAGACAAGATCTTTATTGATTTTAAAAACTCAATTAGGCGTGACCGTCAGGATGGCTGGACCAAACGAGATATTTACATGAAACCATGTGCACTATTTAGTACCTATTTGCTACTATTTACTACCTTAACATATATTTTTTACACATTTAGAAGAAGCTCGTATAAAAAGATATTAATAAAAAACATTAAAACGCCTGTACCTACATAAAATATTTACGTTTTTTCTTCTCAGAATAATTAATTGCTAACAATATTTTTGCAGGCGCTTAGTGGCTTACGAACAACTTATTTCTGGATAACCATAGTAAAGTTTTATCCATTTATAAAATTTTATATTTATTCACATATCACATTTTTATTCTTAGGAATATAAGTGTGTATGAAGTTGGGGATTTATTAAATTGATTTATTTATAATAATAAGCACACCAACAGCACTGTCACTTACATTTCAAATAAAATAACATCTAAAATCGGCATTTCAGTAACCATGCAAATAACAGGAAATCTCGATAAAAATATGAAAAATTAATTCAAAATTATATTTTATAATCATTCATTGACATCTTAAATTATTTTTATTTAAAACTACCATAATATTCACAACTATGATGATAAATTATTGTGTCCAACTTAACTTTTGTTGTTTGTTACTTTTGCAATGTGCCTTTGCCGATGAACAAAACATTATCAGAATCTGCCAATTCCAGGATAGACACTGAAAATAACATGTCTAGTTGTCCTCATACTGAATGCACGTTTGAATATGAACTAAAAGATTTGATTTCTTTTGAACTCAATTCATTCTGAAGAAGAAATTTATTAATACGATTTAACGAAAATTACATTGAAAAATATTGATACGATATAATGACATTGAAAAATATTGAATATGATTTGGCATCAGTTATAGAGTTTGTTCCTTCATCGACTCCGAACGAGGGAATCGGTCATTATAAATCTCCCTGCTCTAAAGGTACTTCATTCCAATATTAAGAAGACAATCATGTCAAATCGAGTAACCAAAAGTCATAAAAAAATTTGGCCCATTGCATCATTTATGGCAGAAAATACGAATAATATAATTTAAAAATATATAATATTAACTAACTATACATATAAACACTTAATAAAAAAAATAAAATTTAAAACTTCCAACTAACTAAAAATAATCTAAAATATGGCGTTGAAATATTTTAATTAATTTTATTTCCTAAATTTTAGTGAGGTATATTTTTGAATTTGTCTCATCGAGTTCTTTATTTTGATACCTCACACGACCAGGTCACAAAAAATACGACTACACTTAGCTAATGGCGTGCGCCATTTTTTTTTTAAATTCGTATCATCATCATCATTTCAGCCAAAAGACGTCCACTGCTAGACAAAGGCCTCCCCCAAGTGTCGCCACAATGATCGGTCCTGTGCGTCTCGCATCCATCGGCTACTCGCGACCCTCACCAGGTCATCGGTCCACCTTGTGGGAGGTCTTCTAACGTTGCGTCTTCCGGTACGCGGTCGCCACTCTAGAACTTTTCGGCCCCATCGACCATCTGTTCTGCGAGCAATGTGCCCTGCCCACAGCCACTTCCGTTTGGCGATTCTTCGGGCTATGTCGGTAACCTTAGTTCTCTTGCGGATATAATCATTTCTGATTCTATCACGCAAGGAAACTCCGAGCATTGCCCTCTCCATTGCCCTTTGGGTGACTGTAAGCCTTCTGATGAGGCCCATTGTGAGCGACCACGTTTCGGTTCCATAAGTCATCACTGGCAACACGCACTGGTCATAGACTTTAGTCTTGAGATACTGTGGTATGTGAGACGAGAAGATACCACGCAACTTCCCGAACGCCGCCCAGCCGAGTCGGCTTCGACCGTTGACCTCTTTCTCGAAGTTAGCCCTACCTAACTGGACCGTTTGTCCCAGGTAGACGTACTTGTCTACAATTTCGAGTTTAGAGTCTCTGATCTTGATAGGAGTGTCTTGATAATATATAAATTCATATAGCCTATGTCAATTCGGCGGTCAAGACCAATCTAATAATACCTACCTCATTTGTTAAAATCCATCAAGCCGTTTAGGCTACAGCGCGTGTCAAAGAAATATACATACACACATACAGGATGTAAAAAGACACATCACAAAGCCGTCAACTACGCATACTGTACATCTAACAAAGTAGCGTTGCGCAAAAATTATTGCTGGGACACGAGTTTTATTTTTAGGTATGAAAAAAGAAACATTTTTTTATTGCGCGCAATGTAACGCGAACCCAGGCAAGTGAAGATAAGCCCCGCCCCTTCGCTTCAAGCCACGTAGGTACTTGTCGGATACGTTTCATATACATTGCGTTTTTGTAACTTCAAATGCGTAATTTAGAAAATTTGAAAAAAAAAACGAAAATTTAGGTAATGTCTGTTTGGAAAATTTTTAGTAATTACACTTTGAAATCTCTTTCGTAAAAAAAAACTTTTTAACAAAAAAATTAACCGACGAAAAAGAACTAAAAAGCAAAAAATAAATAAACCTTTTAAGTCTTGAGTAATGAGCTTATTTACCTACATAAAATATCAAATTTTATATAAACTAATTTTGAGTCGGCGCCAAACAACAATCTGATTATTAAATATCTAAATTTTATAAGTACTTACAAATGAAGAGGGCTGTAAGTAGGTTAATCATTTTATTAATTGGCGCCGACTCAAAATTAGTTTATATAAAATTTGATATTTTATGTAGGTAAATAAGCTCATTACTCAAGACTTAAAAGGTTTATTTATTTTTTGCTTTTTAGTTCTTTTTCGTCGGTTAATTTTTTTGTTAAAAAGTTTTTTATTTCATGATTTTTTGTGGCTCGCATCATCTTTAAACACTCTGAGGCTAATTTCTAATTCTTCATCATTCCTCTTGCCACTGAGCTGATGATATAACAATCCTTCCATGAAGTTCCCAGGATATTGACCAGTTGAGGTTACCTCCAATATTGTAAAGACGTCTTTTCGTCAAAGCATATTAAGTGGTATTTGTCACTAAAACCAGTTTTTATATCTGACTTCTATTGTTTAGGAAAGGTATGGTTTCCATCATCAGCTCAGTTTCATGATGTGATGGTTCCTAAATGCAAATACCTGATTCAGTTATGAAAAGTAAACAGAAACAATATTCGTGCCCAATTTTCGAGGTTCTCTCTCAATTTTTTCAAGATCCCATGAGCAAATCCTGATATCCATGACATGGGACAATCCTTGAGGTATACCCTATCTAAGAAAAAAAGAATCATCAAAATCGGTTCATAAATAACGGAGTGATGGCCGAACATACATACAGAAACGCTAAACGTGCCCACAATTTTCGAGGTTTTCTCTCAATTTTGTCAAGATTCCATTGTCAGATCCTGATTTCCTTGACATGGGACCACCCTTGAGGTGTACCCTATCTAACAAAAAAAGAATAATCAAAATCGGTTCATAAATGACGGAGTGAGGGCTGAACATACACAAAAAAAAAAAAAAAAAAAAAAAACATATATACGGTCGAATTGAGAACCTCCTCCTTTTTTTCGTCGGTTAAAAAAGGGAAAAAATTGCCACTTTGACCTTCAATATCTCCAGAACCAGTGGATTCCCAGGTATGGTCTAGTGGAAAAAAAATGATCCAAATAATGGGTCTTACATGTGTCTTTAGGCTTCGGAAACATCTTTTTACACCCGATATAACCTACATACACACATACCCTCGAAAAACATTATCCTCCTTCCGGGGCAGACGCGTCAAAATATAAGTTAAGGTAGCAAAGGTGTAGTAAATATTTACTTAAAAAGTATAACACCAACATTGTACACTTAGTTCGCAATAAACGTTTTGACTTTGACTTTGACTTATATCTGTCCACTTTATTTCTTTGATATATTTCATAATGCAAAGGTAGCAAATATTTTAGTATAGGTCGTAAATAGTAGCAAATAGCTATTAAATAGTGCACATGGTTTCATGTTTATATCTCGTTTGGTTCAGCCGAAATTTTATAAATGGATAAAACTTTACTATGGTTATCCAGAAATAAGTTGTTCGTAAGCCACTAAGCGCCTGCAAAAATACTGTTAGCAATTAATTATACTGAGAAGAAAAAACGTAAATATTTTATGTAGGTACAGGCGTTTTAATGTTTTTTATTAATATCTTTTTATACGAGCTTCTTCTAAATGTGTAAAAAATATATGTTAAGCTAGCAAATAGGTAGTAAATATTGTAACGACCTTATGTTGGCAACCTTATGGTGAAGACTGGCACGTTAGAAGTTTGGAACTTTCTAGAAACTCTTGAAACGCCAATTGAGAATTTAGAATTAAGGAGATTTTAGTTGATACTCGTAGGTAGACTTGACCTAGCCCGCACGAAGAGGGCACATGTATTAATTTCATTATTCAATATAACATATTAATATTCCAGTTCTCTTTCTTTTATAACACATCACACATAAGCAGTCACTCTTATACACCACCCTCTCGCACCGCGAGCGAGTAAACAAACCCCCAGGAACCTAAAAGGAATCTCCAGGGACCAGCACCAAGAGAAGCTGCTCCAGGTCCCTATATGTGGCGGCGAGCGCCGGGAACGAACGCCGTATGTAAGAGTGACGGCAACGGTATCAGTGTGCGGTGGACAAATTGAGGACTGATGCAGTGACAGCCACCAGGATAAGAGGAGTATACTCCAAGCTGAGTGGTTCCGTTTTTATTAAGTGTTAAATAATATAAAAAGAGCAAAATGCGATACTTTTCGGGACACACGTATGAAGTGTGCCTCGAAGAATTTATCGACGAGTTTGTGTCGATGGCCATTGCCAAGGGGTGGCGAAAAAGCGATTATTCGTTAATTCTTGGTGTCTGGTTAAAAGGAGCTGCGCATTATTTTTTTAAATATACGTTCCAGTATGAGATGGAATTTGACACACTGTGCGCGGAGCTTAGGAGAGAATTCCCATGCAAGTGTGTGTCTTGCAAGCAGAAAATCAATCAGTGTTTTTATAATCTTGAGAGGCCGGACGTTGTGTCCGAGGCGGATGAAAAGTCCGAGGATAATGTGAGCGAAGATAATCAAGTAATATTATTTTATAGCTCAACAATTAAAGCAAAGGAGGAGGACGATGATGACCAGAGCTGCGCTGATGCAGGCCTAGTCAATGATGTCCAGGAATATGAAGACTGCGGTCTAGGCGATGATGACCGAAGCTTTGAAAATGAAGATACAGAATCGGGTCGGTTATTTACAATTATTCCTAATAATAATATTTCAGAGAAACAAGAGATAATTGTAGTAAAAGAAACATTTGGCGAGCACGAGTCGAATGAAAATTTTATTTGTTTGGGAGTTGTTTCGGCTGATGTTGTCGACATGGAAAGCTGTGAGGTGGAAATTCCGTCGGAGACACATGGTTCTTGTAACGATGATTTTGTTCAAGTTGAGTATGTTTCTGCTGATGTTTGTGAGCAGGAGAGCTTCGAAATGGCGGTGGAGTCCAAAGAGCTGTGCGTGCCAGTGGAAGTCATGCAAAATCCTGCTATTATTGTTCCAATAGGTGATGGTCCAGCGGATATCTATCGGGATGAAGACTGCATCATAAATATCACTTCACAACATCACAACATTTCACAACAAGCGGAACAGCATTTTTCACAGAATAGGCTGGAGGAGGAGATATGGGCCCTCCCGTATTATATGAAGAGGAATAATTTCCATTTCTTTGCTAAACATAAAATTATTTTTGTATCAATTTTATTTATTCTAGCTGACATGCATAGTCATAGCAACGTGACAAACAAGTTTTCGACCATAAATATAAGGTATGGACATAGTAATTACGATGACCCAAATTTTTCGATAAAAATAAAAATATGCGAAAGAGGTCAGGAATTGCTTGTAAACTATTTATTAAAGCAATATTCTGTAAATAAATATAAGTGTTGGAAATTTAAGAAAAAAAATTATAAATTGTTTTTTGAAAATTATTTTATTTTTAAAAAGATTTTTAGAGAATAGGCAGTGGTGTCAGATGTCATTTGACATGACAAATAATTGTCAGATATCTGGTACGTCAACGATATTACGGTTGACAATATAGAAAAAGTTTAAATTTTAACCGACTTCAAAAGTAGGAGGTTCTCATTTGTTTTGTTTTTTATGTGATATTAATCGTTGTGTTTTTGTGTGTTTCATGTAATCGATATGATGAGCTGCACGGACGTGACTGAAGACTGATGGGAGATCTGACCACATATTATGAGAAAAAAAATTAAATTTGTTAGGCGATTATTAGTGGGAAATAGATATGAGTTTCTCCAGAGTGCGATTTTAATAAAGATGATACTACGGTTAGGAGGTAGAGGGAATTGCGGTCCTCTCTCCTAGGGAAAAATGTGTCCGGGTTTTTTGTCGGTTTATACCAACTTTGTTTATGGGTATAATGCCTTCGCAAAGTAGGATCGAGTTGATTCTGTATGGTGTGACCGAGCCCATGACAATTTTTATGTATTATTCATTTAGAGAGTATACTTCAAGTTATATTTATGGAGCACTCTGGGGGAAGTTCGGGAACAGTGAGTAGGTGTTCAGAATAGTTGTCGTTTTTCTCCTGGTCTTCATAAACGTCCAATGGAGTTAAAATTATCACAGTTTTGAATTTTATTTTTTGTAAACCCCTTCTGGGTAGATGCTAACTAGAGCATCTTAGGTCAGAAAATTTAGCAGAGCAGTGTGGCTTTTAGTGAGGTTTTGCCTCACTGAAGCCATGTGCATTGCCAGGATATGTGGTGTGCCGAATGGCTCAAATTAATAAAAAGAAAGTTGACCACATCACTCGGGGTGCAGTATGGCTATCCATAGATGGACTTCTGCATCTCCGTAACTCCTCACCTAAGCAGGGAAAAACTGGATAGGGTTAGGTAGGTCTCAATCGGCTTTTCAAATATTTAATTGAATAGAAGACTTACTAGCGTCTGCGCTTCTATTCGTAGGGGCGTAGCTCATGTAACGACCTTATGTTGGCAACCTTATGGTGGAGACTGGCACGTTAGAAGTTTGGAACTTTCTAGAAACTCTTGAAA